>JAMPIV010002115.1:0-145454 GCA_024509875.1 Oreohelix idahoensis | reverse complement strand
GTATACTGTGTTTTATCAGTGTACGTTATAAAGATGTACTGGGACTGAATAGTCAACTCAAACAACCGAGCACAGTGTCAGGTATACATGTCACCTTGTCCTGGGACACAATGAGGCCCTGACAAGAATACAGTGTTGACAATGAGTGTTGTAATGAATGTCAATACGCGAATGTGTGACTGTTCTGTGGAGTTGACTGAAGGTTCAAACACTCATTCATGCGTATCTAGAAGTTACTTATGCAGACCACTGTAGACGTTTCAATAGTTTAATTTGACGCACACACTTGACAGAATGGGTACAGTTACAGGAACACAGGTCCACATCAATAGCATATTGTTGACTCACGGTGTACAATAATACATTGGCATACATGTTGATGAAAATCATAATGGAACATCAGTATACAAACTTTCAGGGTTCCATATCTCATACAAATGTTCACCAGGCCTTGCTGACTGATCATGTCAGTTAATATGTAATGTTTAGCAAATCTTCATCAGGCCTTACTGACTAGTCATGTCAGTTAATCAATAATGTTTACGGTGACTCCTAGACAGAACCTCCTTTAGCATAAGTGTAGCTTGCACCCAAGCGGAGATTTCTTTAAATAGCATTCAGCAAATATCTTCTGAGCGAATGTTAAATCACCCGTAATAGATTTTCCTTTCTTAAGTGTGATCTATTGATCATCATCGGATAATAAGGGGCATCCCTGTTCTCGGATAGATGACTGACAATAGGTAGGATTCTGAGATGGCTCCTGTCCTGTAAACATCGCTCACCCTTAACGATGCAAGACTAAGCTGCCATAAAGGTTCAATTCATGAATATCAAAGTTTCCACAAGCATCGGCATAATCTGTCCTCATAATTGCTGTATAGAAACATAAACAGTGCTGCTAGATAATATGTCGTTCTGACATACTGACATAGGTAGATTCATGTAAACGTTTGCCCATCTTAAGCCTAGGAATGAACGAAGCCAGCAAAAGTACGTTTACCTTGACATAAGAATACACTATCAAGCACAAACGCTCTCCCGGCGTTATAGAATCACCACTGGGGAACTCATAGACTAAACAATCCTGGAAGAAACTATCTTCGTCCCCATGATAAATTGAAGAGATCACAAACTCTTGGGCAGCTCTACGACATGACATTTCCGCCGTAGGCATCGACAACCGAAGGACACTCTAAAACCTCTCTTCATCCGCCGAAAAACACCTGACCCCTTAAAGTACAGTACAAGAAAAATAGTTCCACTTAAACATACTAAGATATCAAGATATAAGACATACTCGTCCTACATAGACAAGAACTACACATAGATTCGGGCCATAGACATTCTGAAGCAAGAACAATCTATTCCTAACCAAACACAGAATAGATTCAAGTAAGTCTAACTCCCTCCGCTGAGTTCGATTTTCAGAACGATATAAAAAGCGATAACTCACAGAATGAATACTTATTGCCTAATCTGAGTTCCGTCCCTCAAGACCAAAAACATGCATTCAAAGATGAATATATTTTGATCAGACAAATAAATACTTTTGTATGCGTAATCCGTGCCACCAAAGAATATGTGCGCAACAATGGCCCTACATTACAAGCGAGCAGAGTTTTGTGAAAAAAAGAATGGGGTACCCTGTCGAAGGCTTTTTCTTGGTCCAACGATAGAATAGCGGCCTCGTGCTGCTTGTCTGACGCGTAACTAATCAGGTCTCTAAAAAAGTGTGTATGTTTACTAATATTCCTCTGCGGCACGCTGTTCCGTTGGTCGTCATGAGTTAGGATATGCATTAATGGTTTCAGTTTATTAGTTAGAGTTTTAGTTAAAATTTTGTAGTCAGTGTTTAGAAGTGATATGGGTCTGTAATTTTTTAGTAGTTTCCTATCTGTTTTTTCTTTTGGTAAGAGTACGACTGGTTTAAACTTTCAGGAAGTTCGCCCTTCTGAAAAGCTTCCTCAAAAACTTTCATTAATAGTGGTCCGAGAACGGGAAAAAGAAAGTATAGAATTCTGATGTAAGGCCGTCTGGGCCATGGGTCTTATCTCAGTTTAGTGTGTTTACTGCCTCTCGCAAATTTTCGACTGTTAGAACTTGGTCTAAATTTTTATTTTCTTGTTCTGTAAGAGGCTTTGTGTACTTTAAAAAATGTTTTGCGCGTCTGTTCTTGTTTCTTCTTTGGTGTATAAATGTCTATAAAATTCCAAGATGGTCTGACATATGTTTGTGTTGTTCGTTTGCAATTGTCCATTGTTATCTAGTATTTGGCGGATCTCTTATTTTGTTGAACGTTCTGTTCTATTGCCAAGTACTGTTTATTTGGAGTCTCTTGTGTTGTATATAACTTCGTTCTCAGCATTGCACCTTTGTATATATGTTGTTTATGCTGTTCTAACTGGTCCTGTAACATCTGAATAACCGGGTCAGTTTTGTCTATCTTTTTTGTCAGTTTGATAGCTTGTTCTAATATCTTTTCTTGTGTTTTGGATGTCCTGTGTATGTAGGTTGCCAGGACCTGTGTCCTGTCTTTTATGGTGTTTTTTAATAAGTCCCAATATCCTGCAATATTTTGTTCAGGGGTCTGTTCTGTGTATCCTAATATGAGCTGCGTTATTTCCTTTGTGAAGAAGTCATGTTTAAGTAAACTATTATTAAACTTCCAATGTGGAGATGTTTTAGATGTTATAATGGGCGTCCCTATACCTAACACTGTATAAACTGCTTTATGGTCTGTGAAGTCGAGTGTGCTGTTAATATGTTGTGTTTTATGTACCTTGTAAATTTCTGATGTATATATCCTATCTATCCTAGATGCTCGTCGTAAGCCTGGGTGTGTCTTATCTATGAAAGTGTACGATCTATTTTTTGGTTCAACACTTCTAAAGGTATCATTTAGACTATGCTCTTCTAAAATAGTTTGTAATATACTAGCAGCCATTAAAAACGCATCGAAATCGTGACATGTTTTCACTGTTGAAATGTTTATGCAAGTGAGCGATTTTCAAACCCCGAAAGTGTGCAAGTGATGAAGTTCATGTATTCCCACTTTACTGTCGATGTGATGTTTACTTCAAATTTTGCATGCTTCACGTGCAAAACAAGCATTTTGATAAATTCTGGCTTCATTAAAAGTCGAATCACATTGAAATTTGGCACACGCATTAGTCAAGTTTCAGCGAGTAAAACGCCATTATCTGTTTTCATCGAAAGAAAGTCTGTTAATGTTTTTGTCATGCCTCGACTGTCGTCACAAGAGCGACGGCAAGCTGTTGGTATGCTCAGCAGTGGAATGGCGACCAGAGAAGTTGCCAGACATTTCAATTGTGACCAGTCCACTATAGTGAGGCTCAACCAGCGATTTCGGGCGACAGGTACCACCAATGACCGTCCCAGGCTTGGTCAACCTCGTGTAACAACACTAGTTCAAGATCGCCAAATTGTATTGTTACATCTGCGCAATCGCTTCCAAACAGCAACTGAGACAGCAGCTCGTACACCTGGCACTCGGAGACTTGTCAGCGCAAACACTGTGCGACGGAGACTTCGCGCCGCTGGCTTGCAAAACAGACGTCCCAACATCGGTCCTATCATTAATATTTGTCGTCCAAGGGCGGGATGGAGATCAACAATGTTCTCCGATTAAAGCCGGTTTAATGTCTCCTTTGCTGGTAGGAGAAATCTTGTACTGGATTTGCCTGCAAACTCTCCTGACATAAATCCGATTGAACACGCATGGGATGAACTGAACAGAAGGGTCCGCCAGAATGACATCAACAATGTGAATGATCTCGAGCGAGCACTCATTGCAGAATGGAACGCCATACCCCAAACATTTTTCGAGACACTCTGCAATAGCATGAGACGCCGATGCCAAGCCTGTATTGATGCTGTAGGGGGTTAGACACGGTATTAATGATGGCTGTGACTGAATGACAGTGAGTGCGACTTTTGTTTTTACACCTAGGGTTGACAACTGCTTAGGAGCCGGTTCTGAATTGTCTCATGTTTAATAATACAGCAAATTTGGGTTAGTAAATGGATCAGAAATGTAAAATCAGTGGTTTCATGTATTTTAAATTTAGCACAACGAGTTGTGGTTCATAAACTAATGCGATGCGTTTTTAATGGCGGCTAGTATATCTTCCACGGAGATGTCTGATTCTTAGTTACATATGTATTCTGTCTTTGTAAGGTTCGACCGGCAAGATCTAGGTCAGACATGACACAATTAAAATCCCCTCCTAAAATTAAGTTCCCTCCTTTGTAGTGTGGTGACAAAAAGTCAGAGAGTTCTCCATAAAAAGCTGGCTGGTTTGTTTTTTGACTGGGAGCGTATATATTGACTAATGTGTATGTGTCTTGTTCGCTTTGTTTATTTTTTATTTGGATACAAACTAATCTACCGTTAGTGTCCGTGTTATGGTGTGTTATTTCCCAGTCTTCTGATACTTGTAAGATCGCTACACCTGTGTGTGATGTCCCTATACTAAACCAACCGTTTCTTAAACCTAGTTTTGTTGTAATTTGTTTGGCCCGAAAGTTTGAAATAACTCTGGTTTCTTGCAGAAAAACAAAATCGGGTTGGTATTTTTTAATTAGTATTTCCAGAGAGCTTAGTTTATTTGTTAAACCGTTTATGTTTAAAGACAACAGGGTTAAACTAATGGGCGTAGTGTTGGGGTGTAAAACAGTGTCTGCCATGAAAAAAACCAAACATTGTTGCCTTAATCGTTTACATAAAATAAAATGAAGTATGCAGTTCCCTTGTTACTGCATAGAGCAGGTGCAGTCAGTTCTAGGAAAGAGGAAAGGTACTTGAGCATCTGTGTGGGTAAGGAATAAGGTTGATGGATGTAGACAAATTTGCCACTCAAGAAAAGAAAGGCCCGAGACTTGGGACACGGATTACAGGATGATAATTGACAAAAAGGACTATTGGAGGAAAGGGTGTGGTTATGTAATGAAAAAGACATGAAAAACCAAAAGGCAGAAAAGGAAGTAAGTATCAAGATACTACAAAGGGAAAGGATGTCTTGAAAAGGAAGAGAATTATAGCATTGTAAATACATACTTGTGTATCTCCATTTGCACATATATGTATCCACTATGTATCTTGTATCTCTATCTGTCCTTGAATTCATATTTATATGTATTATTTTAGTTACACAGTTCTTAACGTCTTTAAACATCACAAGTTTCCCTTCTGTAACTCTGGGTCGTCTGTGTACGTGCGACGCGCTTGTGAAAAAGTTCTTTTCCATTTTCAGAAGGTTAAGTCCTGTCCCGGTGAGTTGCTCTCCAGGTCTATTGATAAAATTGGGTCATAGTAATCTTCTGTAGTCATCTCTCCCCAGGAAGAGGAGGCACCACCTCGGAGTGGCGTGTCTGTGTCACAATCACTTGCGCTGCTGTCATGCTTGTTGTTTATGTCAGTGGTCATATTGGTGTCACCCAGAGTGGACTGAGGGGACATCTGCGTAATTCTTCTTTTGACTTTAATCTGTTTCGACTTCTCTTTCTTCTGCTTCCTCTTGTTTACAAAAAGTGTAAATTTGTCATTGTTTATATCTTCTGGGTCAGATTCGGGTAAATCCACGTTATTTGTGTCTTGTGGTGCGTCATTGGTTATCTGGGGTTTGTTTTGTATTAAGGGTGCAGCTGATGTTGATGGTGCTGATTTTGTAGGTTGTACTTTGTCCGGAACTGTAACTGTGGTTGCTACTTGCGGTTTCCTTTTTGGGCATTGGTTAACCCAATGACTATCCAAACCACAAATCGCGCAAGGCGTTCGTCTGCCGGTCATTGTAACAAAGATTTTTACGTTTGTCTCGTGTCCCTGCGACTGTAGTCTCATGTTGACATAGTGCGGGATGTTTCTGGTCGGGTTGCTCATGAAGGCCCACTTGTCAGTGGCGTTCTTTAACTGAAAAGCGTCGGCTTCTTTGTCGCCCGTAATGGATGTGACGATTTGTAGAACAGCGTCCTTTTTTATCGTTGGGGGTAGCCAGTGTAGCACCCCCTTGGACTTTTCCTTTTCTTGATGTTCTATGATTATAGACATCTTGGGATTATCCCATTCGAATTTCTTCCCATGAAGTTTCTGATAGTGCGTTATGTGAGCCGACGTCGTCAGGGTCGCAATACCATTTTAGAGGGTTTGAGAATCTGTAAAGGGCTGCAATATTATTTGAGCCAACCCCTGCTGGTCCAGCTAAAATGCTCGCCATCAGCGAGTAAGAGGCTCTTGCGGCTTGTGGTCCGGATGTTGTAAGAACCAGGGTACCGGGTCTGTGTAACGACCCGCCTTCCAGGGCATCTTCCATGTTTAGAACTATGTCTTGAACTTCCATTTGGATTTGTTATAAAAAGCAGAAATATCCACTTAGAAAAACACACAAACCAGACGAGAACCAACCGCTCTCTCAGTTATTGGTTATTGTAAGGCGTTCAAATTACTTACTGTTTAGATCAAGCAAAGATGTCAAAGTAGTAGCTAAATTGAAACAAATGTCAAAAACCTCCTTCAAAATATTAACGATAAAAAAGTGTCCGCCATATTGAAACAGGAACCGGATATATGTGTTCACTACTTTACCATGTGGATCAAACACCATATCATTGAAAGGGGCAGAGGATATAAGTGTTCACTACTTTACCATGTGCATCAAACACCATATCATTGAAAGTCATTTTACTCGAAATACGAGACACAGAATAATCTCTTAACAACTTCAGAAGTGTACAGATAAAAATAAGAAAATTCTTTATGCCTTAGATAACTTTATAAAATTAATTTATAAAATTAAATAATTATGAAAATGTGTTAATTAGTTTGATATCTATTTAATAGTTAAATTGTTTCCCTTTGAAGCAAAAAAAAAAATGCCTTGCCCTATAGTCTTTATCTCTGCTGGTTCAAGTACCTCATAGTTATTTTTTGTTTCACTCATTTCCGAGATTCGACATCACGCCAAAACCTGACAAGAGGTGTGATCTCTCGGTTAGAAGTGGGGTATATTGTGCAAATTGTTATAACATTTTGACTGCTGGACTGTTATTTCTGTGGTTCCTTTTGTTTTTAATTTTGCAGGTGAGTGGGGTGAGCGGATGGGGGGTGGGGGGGGGGGGGGAGGGGGGGCCCTTTTATTAGTCATAAAATGTCTATTTCATAAACAGTGGAAACATAAACGACAGAGATTTCACAGACGTGAATAAAAGAATAAACAACAGAACTATCATAGTGGTAGACTTCAATGCTCATCATACAACTTGGCGAAGCAATTTAATATACAAATCAAGAAAACTACTGATGTACTTTATTAAAAACAATTATCTAATTATACTGAATGATGGATCAGTTACAAGAATTAACCCTTCTGCAAATCAGGAAGACACAGCTAATGATATAAGCATTTCAACACCAAATCTTGCTAATGCAAAATGGGAAGTTATTGAGGATATAAATTAAGACCATTTACCTAATGAAATAACACTAAAATATAACTACAAATCTAACACACTGGTAGAAAAATCAGAATTTCACTATATTAAAGCAAATATGATTAGGTTTCCAAATAGAAATGGAAGAGGTAAAAATGAATAAGATAGAAAATGAAAATTTAGATGTATTTGCAGATAATCTCACAAGGGAAATACTACTAATAGCAGTTAAACATATACCAATTGCACATATGCCAAAACACATAATTTCACACCATATTAACAATTAAAAATTGAATGTTCATTGGAACAAACAAAAAACAAATACCATGGTGAACTGTTAAATGTACGAACATTCAAAAACAAAGAAAACAAGCTGTACGGGAATGTAGAAAGAATAAATTCGTAGATAATTTAGATGAGAAGAAAATAAGAAATGAATCAAACAGAATAATACTTAAAGCTACAGAAAATCGTTGGAAAAATGTCTGCCAAACGCTGAACCCTGCAACAATCTCTAACAGATGTGTAGAATAAGTTAAAAGCAATTAAAGGCAGAACTAAATATATGATAATACCTACTATAGAAAGAACTGAAAGGGCAGAGACTGACTGGCAGAAAGCAGAGGTGCTGGCCAGATACTATCATTGAGTTAGTTCTATGGTAAACTAGGACAGGTTGAAAACAACAGAAGAGCAACACATCTTAAAAAACTCGGTAAAGAAGTACCTGAGAATACTGAAAATTTATCATATTTAAATGCAGATATTACAATGGAAGAAGTTGAAAATACAATACAGGAAAACCCAAATACTTCATCAGCGCATGACATCTTGAGCTACGAAATCTTGAAACACATACCAAAAAGTAACAAAGAAACTATAACATCTCTGTTTAACAAAATTTGGAATACAGGAAAAATTCATAAGACATGAAAAACAGTAATAATTATTGCAATACTAAAACCAGGAAAAAAAAATGCCCATGATGCCAGTTCACAAAAAGACCAATATGTTTAACTTCTCTTCTAGGTAAAATATTGCAAGCCATAGCAAATAAAAGATTAACGTTTTAAAAGTCAGTATGGATTTAGGAAGAACAGATGCACTATGAATCAGACATGGAAAACAGCAGTAATTATTCCAATACTAAAACCAGAAAAAGATGCCCATGATGCCAGTTTACACAGATCAATATGTTTAACGTCCCATCTAGGTAAAATATTACAAACCATAGTAAATAAAAGATTAACGTTTTATCTGGAAAAGAATAATTTATATAGCCAAACTCAGTCAGGGTTTGGAAAGAACAGATGCAATATGAATCAGATAATTAAATTGAAACATGAAGCAAAACCAGTATTTCAAAAGATAGAAAAAACTGCGGGAGTATTTTTGGATATATCTAGGGCTTATGATAAATGCTAGAGTGAAGGTGCTCTATTTGAAATAAAAAAGATAGGAGCAACATGGGAAATATATAATTATTTAGAGAATGTTCTGCAACATAGATATTTCACTGTTCAGGTAAATAATGTTAGATCAGAACCGTATGAAGGGACCGAAGACGCAGCAAACGAGATGAATGCAGTCAACAACTCATAGCTTGACTGCTTGCGTCATGGTCAGCGAACCAGAGCTGACGAAGACCCTACTCCACCTCCAAGTGGTGGTCCTGGAAACAAGCTGCATCACTGCAGTCTGGCTGAGAGAGTAGAGATCAAAGAGGGAAGGAAAACCCGGCCACAAAATTGCCATGCTGAAAACAGATGTTGTCGGCCGAAAGGCGCAAATATCGCAGCTTCGCTGTAAACGGCAACAGGACGTAACAACCGTCCATTTAAGGACAAACGCAGAAGAAGAAAAGAAGAACCGCATGAACAACAAAATGGAATACCCCAAGGATCAGTAATATCTCCATCAATTTTGACAATAATGGTAAATGATTTAGGTGAAGAATTTAATGTTTTGAAAAATAAATAATCAAATTATGCAGATGATGCTTTTGAACGGAGAACTGGGAACAATATGTCAACATTAACTACACAAAAGCAAAGAAATAAAGTATGTAAATGTATGACATAATGGGTATTTCGGATGAATACAAATAAAACAATGTGGATGATCTTCAATAAAGATAGGGTTGTACCGAATCAGTTAAAAATAAAATTATAGACACAAATATCCAAGGGCAAAACATTAATACAGTGCAAATTTCTCGATATCTAGGAATGACACTGGACCAACAGCTAAATAGGAATAAACACATCGATAAACTACTGGAGTCTTGCAGAGGATTTACTAACTTGTTAAGATATGTGAAAGGCAGTGGATGGAGTGCAATCACTAAGACAATGCTCACTTTTTACATAGCTTTTATTAGAGAACAAATAGATTATGGAAGTACAATATATGACTCTGCTGCACACACTAATACGATTAAATTAGACAGAATTCAGCATCACGCTTTATGAACAGGTGTATCAGATCAACATCAATGGAAGCTCTAGAGGTGTCTTTAGAAATTATACCATTGGAATTACGGAGAAAGGAGTTAAGATTAAATTACCTGAGCACAGTTATGTTAGATAAGTCTCACCAAGTATATGCGTCTTTTACCACAACAACTAACAGCTCAGGTCAATCCAATAAATACCAATAGATACCCTACAGGATGGAAGTGTATGGAATAAATTGTTCACATGGGTATTTTAGTTACATCAAACAATAACAGTTGTGAATACATGCCGGTGGTTCCACCCTCGGAGATCAAGAAACCAGACATGGACTACCACCTAGCAGAAATACTTTAAAAAGCAAATGGCACGGGTTGCCTCCCCTTAACTGTGCAGTAGTGGTCCAACAGTGTCCAAAACTCAAGAATAAATATTGTGGGTCGTCAAAGGTGTCTACCTTCGCACAAGATTACTTTGGCAGAGTTGTAGATAGAAGGATAATGATGCTTCTAACTCAATGTGATATCCACAAGAAATGCAGAATGAATGCGAGAACAATGCTGCGTGAGGCTAAGCAAATGTTAACTCTAGTATCTGCCGTCATCTTTTGGGAAGGATAGAGTTGTCTTATACTTCGTTAGCCCGTTAAAGCCCCAAGCTGCGTTAATTCAGCGAATTTCCTCTTATTATTATATACTTCTATTTAAGTGTATTTAAGAAAGTGTCTGAGACATACGGATGCAATATTTTTATAATGATTAAATCATCTTGAGAGTTGCCTTTAGGATTTCTACTCCCGCTAATGTTTGGTTCTTTGCAGATAGATGACTGGATCACACTCGTCACTGGTCAATAGTGTAGAGCGCAGCACGTTCCTAGAAGCGTCAGGAAGTGTCTACGAAGTTGATCTCACGTCTAAAGCACCCATCTGATGATGGTGTCTAGAGTCGACATCAGGCTACGTATACCCTCACTTCTTCCAGAGATAGTACCCTCAAATAGTACCACCAACTAGTGTCACAAAAGAAGAGAAACAAATGCCCTCTGAATATTGAGTTTCCCTACACATACTATTTGTAAAACTCATAATGTTCAACGTACCTGGGTTTTCGAAATAAACACATTTTTCTCACTGGAAACACTGACATCTCGTCTTCAGAATAAATAAAACTGTCACACACAAATGTGGCAAATAAATGCGAGATAGACGTATGGGCTATAGTCACTTTTCTGCCACCGCAGAATCAACCAAAACCATTGGTTTATTAGCCCGATGACAATTCTACTCGCTACCACTTCTAGAATCTAAATATATCACAGCTGGGAGCAAACTGATGCTACTTCTATCACATCTCGGAGCAGACTGATTTAATCTAAATCGTCGAATTGCAACAGCTATTTTCGATAACTGCAGTACACATTGCTTGACAAACAACTCATCAGACAATTTAAAACACGTGAATAGTTTCCTTCTCTCACCTTACCAAAAATAAAAAAATAAACAAAGGCAAACATGCCCTACCAGTAAAGAAGAGATGTAAGCACTACTCTTGACCTTCTCTTCTCGTTCTATCGATTATTCCCCTTAAACTATAAATTAAAATCAGCTAATCTCCATCATAAAACTTAACCTCATCTAACCAAATTTTCCATCTGAACCACCCTAACGGTTACAAAGTGAATGCTTTGTGCAGGCTTCGGCGAGAGAACCAGCTGCAGTATTGACTCCAGGCTGTATAGGGAGCCAAAAGGAAAATGAATGATACATAAAAGCAATTTAACGCTATTAAAAATAACAATTTAAACAATTTAACTACTAAGAGTTATTTTGTTAAATGTTCATTCTGGAAACTGGTATTATATTCTACACTATTGCCCTCAGATACTTATTGTGTTCCAGTTGTGATACGAAAGACTAAAGGGAAGAATTGCATTTTTCATCTCTTTCTACTTCTACTTCATGAACATTCTGCTGGGCATCATTACCTTATACACATGGATTATTACAAAAGTGAGTAATAATAAGTCCTGGACAGTTTCCGTTGGTCTCTGAAGGGACAAAGACAAAAATAGGAATACGGACCCCTCTGGCATTTTGTAAAAGGTGATTATTATAAGGTTTGCATGGGGGATGGCAACGTCATCGTGTGAAATATTTTGCCTCATTTCACCATCTTATCTACTTCACAGCTTTTACCCTCGTTGATACTTAATATTAATTTCATGAAGCGAAAAGCATTCATTACATTTAAATTGAATAGATGCATATTTAACATTGCATTGTACTTTGGTTGAAAAAGTTAATAATATAAATTGAATATGTTTTCCTTTACATCTACCATAATTGAAAATGTTAACATTATAGATTTAATATGTTTACATTTGCATTTACATGGTCGAAAATGTTAATAATATAGATAATGTACATCATTTCTTTCATCATTCACTCCCTGCTCCATATGGAACTTGGGACTGCCTCTGCTTTTGGTTCACTGTAAGAAACTCACTGTAAGACAGTCATCAGCCCTGGCAGTGGTGGTTCATGAAATCATTATTCTATATGATGAGGTTGCCAGCCTCAAATGAAGAGGACATCCACTAGCAATTTTCACACATTAATTTTCACATGTCACTTTATACATATTAGTTCACATGTTAATAATGCTAAATATAGAATTTAATATGTACAACTTACGCCAATCTTTAGAGACATAGACTGCTGGCTCAGAGAAATAGTTTAACGCAGCTTGATGATGCCTCTTACACGTGGTCTGGGGTATTGGTTTTTTTAGCAAAACGTTCCTACTTTTCATTGTGTGTTGCAGTTTCCTCAGATTCCGGCTTTCCGTATTCAAATGGTATCGCTTTTCTAGACTCTACGTCCGCAGTATCCTCATCCAAGGTTCGGTCAGGTACTATTCTTAACACTGGCAAGGTCTGGTTGTCTTCTTTGCGCAAGGTGAATTTTCACAGTGTTCTAGCCTATTAAAGTGTCAGGTTATATTGCCCCTTTCGTTCCTGGCACGTGTTGTTTACTATTAGACCAGGCCCCAGTCAGAAATGTGGTTAATCCTACATCTCGAATGCCATCCAATAGTTTCAAAACCTGTGTATTTTGGTGAGGTAATTCAAAATATTTCCACTAGGAAATTTACGTGCGTTAATGAAAAGGTCATCTCTTCCAAATATGGAATACCAACATCCGATCACTCTCTCGGCAATGTTTACAGATAACCTCTTACTTGTATCTCAAGTAATATCTACGTAATAACTCAGCAGGAAGCTTATTACGACATTCGGACTGTCAAGTGCGTGTCTGTAATATGTCCACAGACGGGAAGTTTATCGCCCGGCACGCTTTAGCTAAACCCAACTCTAGTCGCTGACCGCACCATTTGTGCCTAATCTTAGCAAAGCCGAGAAGCGCAAACATGACGAATTTTCACCGAAGGGAGCATACGATGACTTGACAATACCCTATATCTGCTTGACAGCAGAGAAAATAAAATGCCAACCACGGAAATGGCACATAATCAGTACTCACAATACATGTAACTGACTTCTGCCGGAGAGGAGAAGAGATCGACCTCATAATTTCATCACATTTCTAAGTCCTTTATTCTTCTATTTAAATATGTCGTTAAATTCCAAACTTCACCTCATACAGGTAAATACAAGCGTTGTCAAGTTGAAACAATTGAAAAAAAAAAAATACAGGTGTGTACTGTTCTATAATACCCCGGTCCGGTTTATGTTGGTTAGAGAATTTTAAAATTTTTCTTTAAGGGGAGTTGGAGAATCACTGTTGGGATTACAAGAATTCTGAAGATGAAAACAATAGCTAACTATTTTCCCGTCGGTATTGTTTTTTAAACCACGAAGTGTATACAGCGGATGTGACCTTTAACTCAAATTACAACACGTCTTGTTGGGGTTTTATACTTTCAAGCAGTGCTTCTTAAACTGGTAAATAGTTCACCCAAGGGTGAATGAAACTAGAGGGGTGAATGTGACAGAATTGACCGTTCACTTGTTTCTGATTTTGTTTCTCTCCGGCATTATTAATCTACCTCTCATTTTATACACTAAATCCTATATGCCATTCATTGTTTACATTTTCTTCCTTTAATTCATGTGATGTCTGAGTTTAATTAGCTATCCCTTGTGAGGTTAGACACAGGTGTTGTAATATTGGCCTTAAGTTGTGATGATCAATTTTGTATAGTGATACCAGGTGTTTATTGGAAGATAACGACAGTGAATTGGAGCGCCCTGATTAATACGTAAAAGCCAAGATGAGTTTGTCTTATCGCTTATGGCGGCCATTGTTACCATCGACGTTCTGTCTGGGTAGAGACGTTACAAACTATGAGTTGAGTTTGTCTTATCGCTTATGTGGCTATTGTTACCCTCGAAGTTCTGTCTGGGTAGAGACGTTACAAACTGTGAGTTGAGGACGTGGTCAGCCAAATAATTGATACAACCCACTTCTTTGTCTGATAAGTTTGTCTTATGGCAGCCATTGTTACCCTCGACGTTCTTGTCTGGGTAGAGACGTTACAAACTGTGAGTTGAGGACATATTCAGCCAAATAATTGATACAACCCACTTCTTTGTCTGATAAGTTTGTCTTATCGCTTATGGCGGCCATTGTTACCCTCGACGTTCTTGTCTGGGTAGAGACGTTACAAACTGTGAGTTTGAGGACATGGTCAGCCAAAGAATTGATACAACCCTGTTCTTTGTCTGATAAGTTTGTCTTATCGCTTATGGCGGCCATTGATACCCTCGACGTTCTTGTCTGGGTAGAGACGTTACAAACTGTGAGTTTGAGGACATGGTCAGCCAAATAATTGATACAACCCACTTCTTTGTCTGATAAGTTTGTCTTATCGCTTATGGCGGCCATTGTTACTCTCGACGTTCTTGTCTGGGTAGAGACGTTACAAACTGTGAGTTTGAGGACATGGTCAGCCAAAGAATTGATACAACCCTGTTCTTTGTCTGATAAGTTTGTCTTATCGCTTATGCGGCTATTGTTACCATCGAAGTTCTGTCTGGGTAGAGACGTTACAAACTGTGAGATGAGGACATGGTCAGCCAAATAATTGATACAACCCAGTTCTTTGTCTAATAAGTTTGCAGATGCCGTGCCGAAAAACACGCGGTAAAAATCAATCTGGTGACAGATTAAAGACACGCACTTAAGATACTTAGGATTAATCATCAACAGCTCTGGCGACTTTGCAGTAGAAATAAAAAAAGACTTGCAATTGCCTCACACAAACTAATACAGATGAAAAACCTATAGCAAGGCACATGCAAAGAAACTAAGTTACAACTGATCAGAGGATGTATGTTCCCAGTAGCAACATACGGCTGCGAGACATCGACACTCAATAAAACAGTTGCAAAAAAGATTACATCATTCGAAATGAAATGCTACAGAAAGATGTTGAGAATACCCTGGACAAAAAGAAAAGACCAACAGAGACGTACTGCACTCACTAAATGTACAGGAAAATTGGCTCCCAAATACAATCGCAATAAGGAAACTGAAATTGTTCGGTCATATAAGAAGACATAAGGCTATGGAAAAAATAGTAATGGAAGGGATAGTCCATGGAAAACCGGTTAGGGCACGACCTAGACGACGGTGGATCCAGGACATCACAGAGAGTCTGAACATGTCTTTGGAAGATGCAGGTCGACTTGCCAAAAATCGTGATGCGTTCAGAGCAGCCGTAATAGAGACAATGATCTGGAGAGAATACGTCACATGATGAGATGTCGATGTTTAAATAAAACAATCTATAGCTAGTAAGAAAAGAAATAGAGACAAGAAGCATCCCTGTCTTACTCCCGTTCTAATCCTAAACGGTTCTGTAAGTTGCCCTTCAATAAGAACTCTCATAGGTCTTTCTTAATAGGCTAATGATCTTCATAAAATCATTGACTTAATAGATTGGTTAGATCTGATTGTGATAGATCTGTAATATTTACATAACTACAGATAAACTGAACCGGAAAGTTTTGTAATGTTGACAGAACTACAGGCGAGCTAACTGGTGCATATTTGTAATACTGACAGAACTATATATGGGCTAGAGCAGATTTACAACGCTGTCACTTAGGTTTTTTTGAGATTATTAATATGTGTCATAGCGGTATGAGAATTATTATTGAAACCTTTAACTAATACAATAAATAGGTTGACAACAAATACGCTGTCAAGTAAGCAGAAACTACACATCAAACACCAACACCAACAACTGACTACATCGATTACGGTTATAAAACTACGGGTAGAAAAATAAAGCAGACAATCGACAAACAACGAACACAAACTGTAGAACAAGAGAGACAGTTTATCACTGACATATCAAATAAAACTACACAGTGAAACAATAAACAATCAAAGAAATAATTACTTATTGCAATTTTAGACACCGTTTTAAAATCATCATTGGCCAAGTCATAAATCAGCTGCAGTTAAGGAAGACCACACTATCAGTAGACACAAGAGGAAACGAAAAACACATGGATCTTTATTTTAGCTAGTAGTACTTTTAACGACACGTCGGCACACTAGCAATAATAGATATAGAGGTAAAATCATTACTCTTAGAAAATATCAATAAATAAGTATATGGGTTGGGTTGAATAAGCAGCAACACTCGAATAAACATACGACGTGACGCCAGGCAACCGGCTATACACCTCTGGTATGTCACGGAAATCTACGTGTTCATGGCAAAAACATGTGCCCCCCCCCCCCCCCCCCCCCCCCCCCCCCCCCACCCCACCCGCTAAATTTAAAAAAACAGACAGAGATAACTGTCCAGGATCAAAATGTTATAAAAATGTACACAATGAACCCAACTTATAACCGAGAGATCACACCTCTTGTCAGGTTTTGACGGGATGTCGAATCTCGGAAATAAGTGGAAAAAAAAAAAAAAACTTCTTCTTCTTCTTCTTCCTCGTTCGTCCTGAAAAAGACGTTGGTTGCGTTGTGTCTGTTTACGCCGGAGCTGTGATATCTGCACCTTTCGGTCGACACATACGACTTCAGCACGGCATTTTTTGGAACCGGGTTTGCCTTCCCTCTGCGATCCCTACTCTCTCAGCCAGACTGCAGTGATGCAGTCTGTTTCCAGGACCACCACATGGAGGTGGAGTAGGGTCTTGGTCAGCTCTGGTTCGCTGACCCTGACGCAAGCAGTCAAGCTATGGGTCGCTGAATGCATTCTCTATTGCTGCATCTTTGGGTCCCAAAAAAAAAAACAACAACAACATTTAACCTTATGACACTTTAACTCTTTGACTCCGTAATTATTTTCCACCCTACGCCGTAATTATTGTTTGAAGAATTCTAGACAGTGAAGTGTACTATCTTTTAGTGTAAATATTATGTTATTATTGTATGTGTACATGTACATATTATATACCAAACTGTAGTGAAATAGATAGAGAATTGTAATATATAGCATCTTTGGTAGTATTAACACAAGTACGTTTGGTATACTTAAAACATTTTGTATGTAAAATTGAAAGACACTAAATAGTTAACTGTAGGATACGAGCTTACCAAAGACAACTTACTGTTGCAGACAATAAAAGAGATAAAGAAGTTAGGGGAATGTATCCTATTTACTTTCTAAGGGGAACAATTTGTTTTATACAAAAAATATTAAATTAAATAACAGATTTTCTTAATTTATTTAGATTTATCAATTTCTTTTATAAAATTATATGAGGTATAGAACATTCTCTTTTATTTATTAGTATAATTGTTCAATTGTTATATTTTCGGTTTGTTTCTTGTTTTAGAATGAAAACAACTTAAATATTATGAACATGATGCACATGTTAAAGTAATGAGCACAAATATGCCCTGCCACTGTCAATGATGATGTCCTGTGCGTATTTATTTATGGACGCAAATGCGCACACTAACATGTTTCATCGGCGCCAAATAGCGCACTTCAATAAACTGTTAATAACATTTTCTTACTTGGTGGTTTCTCTTCTACCCTGGCTAGGAGGTGTGGTTGCCAGTACAAGCAATATATTTCAGAACCGATGGGCACTAATTGTCGTACAGATAGGTTGAGAGTTATTTTTAGCCCCGTCTGAGTAGAGTGGATGTTGGTAAGTACGTGAGAAAAAAAGGTGTGAGAAATAGATTTCACGGGTGATAGTTTAAGGAACAAAATATGTCTATGGAATGAGTACGTTTCTCTATTCCAGCCTGTCTATACGACTATAATTTAGTACAAGACAACCTTGCAATCTTCATACATATAAATTTAAGTTTAACTACACACACACACACACACACAGCTTTGCGACAACAAGACACACACCCACACACACAGCTTTGCGACAACAAGACACACAAACGTGAAAAATTACGGTTAACTGGGTATTGTCTGACCAACAAGCAAAATTAAGTTTCTTTTGTTGTTTTTTATCATCTGAACTTGACAACATTGAATATCTAAAGAAAGATCAAATAAAATCAGATTTACATACATATGAAAATAACAATAAATGTGCCCTCCCCCTATAGAGACAAGAACCCACAAAGTTAATAACACAAAGGTCAAAGGTTATCACTATGTTACAATACACATTTCAATGTAATTTGTTGACATGTTTTATCATTGATTTATTTGACAATACTCATTCCATTTGTCATCATTCTCCATTTTATTTCATTTGCTCATTTCACTTTCCACTTCTTGGTTTCCGTTTTGTACATAGTTGATCTATGTCACCTTTCTTTTGTTTGCCTTTGATGTTTGATTCTCTTTACATACTTCCATCCCACTATTGTTGGTTTCTTTATAATGACTTAACATATATTATAATTCTCTGTTGTTATATAATAGAATTTGATTGACCTCACTCTTGTGTTCAGTATAATATTCGATAATGAATATGCCCTTTTTTCGCCGGGGATCGGTGTAAACTGTTAAATCCTTTTTCGCGTGGGAGTTAAGTGTTTGACATTTTCACATGCGGGTCTAGTCTTTTATAGACACACTTGTGAGCACATCTAAAGTTATAATATGTTTAATTATTTGCGTGCCTTCGTGAACTATATTTGAACAAAATAGCGCAACTTGGTGCGATCGATTTGTTGCCAAACAGCAATGATGTTGGAGCAGATCCATAGAGTCCATTGTTAAGGGCAGATGTCTTCGACGAATATTGATATAAGTCTTAGCCCCTAAGTCGTGGGAAAACTCAATGAAATATATGTTATATTATCTCCCGGGCTGGATGGTTGGACAGACCTGGCTCCCCAATTCTTTACCCTTTTAAATAAAGTTATGTCCATCTATCTCTCCTACTGATTCTGCTCTTGGGTTAAGGAGGGCAAAGAAAGTCTCACCTTCTTCAATAGCAGACTTTCAAATACTTCATGAGTTCTGATACCATGCCACCTAATCTGATTATTCATTCATTCATAACCCTCCACTCCCAAAGGAGCATAGGCCTTCAACAAACACATGCCAAGTCCTCCTGTCACGTGCCATCATCTCAAGTTCTTTCCACGTTCTCCTCATCATTTTCACCTCTGTTTCTAGCTCTCTTCTCCATGTGCTTCTTGGTCTACCTCTGCATCTCTTGCCCTGGGGGTTCCAGAACAAGGACTGCCTTGTAATGTTATCAACAGGTCTCCTCAGTGTGTGTCCAATCCATCGCCATCGTCTTCTTCTCATCTCTTGTTCCACTGGCACTTGTCTAGTTCTTGTCCTCTGTTCCACATTGGTAACCTTGTCATACCATTTTTATCCCTCTATTCTACGCAAGCACCCATTTATGAAAGTTTGTAGCTTTTTGGTTGTTGTCTTTGTTGTTCCCCATGTCTCAGAGCCATACAATAAGACTGACTTCACATTTGAGTTGAAGATTCTTATTTTCGTGTTGGATCCTATTTCTCTTGATCTCCATATATTTCCCAATGCAATGAAAGCTCCTCCTGCCTTTTGTATTCTTATTTCGATATCACTGTCTGTCCCTCCAACTTTGTCTATATTACTGCCAAGATATGTGTACGATTCTACATCTTGTACTGGTGTTTCTTCAAGTTCAACCCTGTTATCAATACCTGCTTTTATTCTCAGGATTTTTGTCTTTTCCCTGTGTATTTTCAGACCCAGTTGCTGTGACCTCTCATCGAGTGTTTTCAATTTGTCCTGCATCTGATTACGGTTATGGGACAGAAGAGCCAAGTCATAAACAAAATCCAGATCATACAACTGCTAAGTCAGAGTCCACTGGATTCCATTTCTGTTGTGTCTTTTCGATGTTCTCGTAACCCAGTCTATTGCTAGTAAGAAAAGAAATGGAGACAAGAGGCATCCCTGTCGCACTCCTGTTCTTATCCCAAACGGTTCTGTAACCTGTCCTTCGTGAAGAACATCTGATTATGCTTGAAATCATAATTTGCTGTAAGTTTTTTGTTTTTGTTTTTTTTTAAATTTAATTTAATTTTATTATTTTGTAATATTTGTTTAATTAACAATACTTAATTTTGATTATGACTGCATACTGTAAACGCACGCTGTTATATTACCTTTATAATGTTGCATGCCTCCATATTAATGCTTTACGTAACACGTGGGAATGAAAGGATATAATATGCAAGATAAATGAGAGTGGAAGGGCAGAATGTTAGACGGGCCTGCGCCCCATATTCTTAACCCTTCGAAAATAAATTTGTTCGTTCGTTCGTTCCCTGTGTGGAGCATATGCATTAGCCAAACCTCGCTCATTCATGTATCTTGATTGATACTCTATTTATCCTTTGGCAAGATTTGGCAGGGCTTCGGCACGTCTTGTTATGGCATGCCGCTAGTGCGTCCAGTTCCTTGTTGAGCATTGTATGGATCGTAACACATTGTATCTTCATGGAAGACATCCTACATATTATTCAAATCTTCGTAATGAAGACTAAGAATATAAGAATTCGGCACCGTCGAGCTTCCATCGTCCTTGACATGACGGCGGTTAGTGAGTCCGGTCGAATTTGATATTGATTATTTGTATCAACATACATATGCCTGCCATTATAACGTTTTGATGATCTACTGTCTATGATGTCGATGTTCCTGTCCTCAATAAACCGTGATTGATGGGCTACATGGGTCCAGCTTACTTGTCTTACCAGTTGGTCAACTTTATGACCCAACCGTCACAGTTGATGTTCGTCTTATCACCATTGGCCTATCCATACAGCCCACCATAATAACATTCACGTTATAATATAATAAGTCGGCCATAGACTGTAAGCCCGACAGTAGCACAGCACCCCAAACATGCCGGTAACATCAGTCCAAGAGGAATAAGATGGACTACATTTTCTACATTGGAAGATCTGGAATATGCAGATGACATTGCACTAGTAGCACATTTACATCAACACATCCAGGAGAAAACGGATAGACTTAATAAGTATAGCCATCAGGAGGGCTTGAACATCAATCTAAAGAAGACAGAGGTCACGACGCTCAGTGTGAGCAACCCTGAGCCCATATCAGTAAGGAATCAGTGTGATGAATTTACCGTGATACAACGTTAAAATATCTCCAATTATAAAGATAACATGTAGGGATAAAAATAATGCGTAAGATACTAGGAGACATGCTCGCCCATGCCCGCATTTCCTACTGCCATTGAAACTAACTAGTTAAACATGCAGACGAAACGGTACCCTTGTAGACGGGAGGGAAACGGAGATAAAAATCATTATGACGGTCTGAACACGTGTTTGAATCTAGAAAAGCAAAAAGACGCAATTTGTAGTTTAAAAGAAAAAATCACGCCACTAGTTGACACAATGTAATGAATTGATAGAATAACGACTTTAGCTCTTGTCAGAGACAGACGTTTCTTTGACGATTTACGGTACTTTGACGTTATAGTTTGAATATAGCGGCAACCGCGTGAACGAACGTTCAAAAACTGATTTCAAAAACTAACCTTGAGAAAAGTAGGTTTTTTCTTAATAATAAAGTTATGAACATAAAACCTAGCTAGTTTGATAGCCCATCTTAAGCAGAGAAATAATATACTTTTAATTATACAGACGGACAGATACCAAGGAAGATATTGACGAAAGACCGTATTGTTCCTATCAGACTAGCGAACAGTATTGTTGTGCATACTTTCACTAAAGTCTCAATTTTGCGTCCTTGAGACAAGGAAATGCAAACTTCAAACTGTAATAAACTAGCGGGGCAAAGTCGGGAGATAGTGGCTAAAAATAACTTAGGAAGCAGGTTCGTGCAGTTTTTACATGTGTTCGTCTAAAAAACAAGTGAAATTGTGGGGAAAAGATAAAATGTGACTGACGTACATTTTAAAAATTGAGATGTACTTTGGACCTTTTTCGGGAAAAGATAAAATGTGACCGACGAACATTTGAGAAATTAAGATTTAATTTTGACTTTATTTTCAAATTTTGAATTGAAAAGCGTAGTCTTCTGATCTGATTGGCCAACGCATTTTTATATTAGCGGGATGGAGACACACATTTTTGCCATTTGATATAAGTCTGTCCAGTAACACAGTCATTAACTGCTAGTGGTGTTTTCCAAGGAAGAATACATAAAATTTAGTGGGACGCCATACTCTAGCTAGCAGCTCAGCTGAGCTTTGCTAGTATTAACTGTGTTCTCAATTCTGAATTCTGATAAGAATGAAAGCATTTATCTTGTTTATTTTAATATTTTGAGTGATTGATACTGCCATATCATGAAAAATGATTACTGTAAGGAAGTTAATCCTGGGGAGGTTAAGATGTTATATAAAAGAGTAAGTGTAACAGCGTGAGGTCCAGCTATGTAAGACCCTGAGTCTAATAGTTGAAATATTGTGATGAATTCTCAGAGGACCTAGCACTACCTCCCGAGATCTCACGCTGTGTTGTAATTCTCTTAACTAATTCAAAGTTTAACTGACAGGTTATCTAGGGGGATGAAAGTGTAATAATGAATGAATGAATGTAAACAACCACCAAGTTAACTCAATGAAACTAACAAGGCAGGGGTTAAAGTTAAAATATTATTTTACAATTTTAATTTCCTGTCCCTCCAAATCTTTTGGGGCAGGAATGTTTAAAACTTAAATTTGAAATAGGATCTTTGTACACAAATTATACACAACAATGGAAATGTCCATCAATCTTAATTCTAAAATGTTCAAGATTTCTTTTCCCTGCTACACAATAATTAAGTATGAATGGTCTCTAATGAGAAAGACTGGTTGTCACATCATCTCATAAACACATTGTCTGTTACTGGTGGAGAATAAATTAGTTTGAATTGACATGTGGCCCAGCTATGAATCTTATCTGAGATTCTGTAGGCCCACAGGTAGCTTGTTTGAGGTAATGGAACACTTCTACACCAAAGTGCTCTCTGGAATCAGTTGACAACCATCAGGCTTGAGATGGAACCAACCAGCAGGTTGACTCACACTCTGTTACTCCAGATTCTGACACACTTGTTACTTTGGGATGGACCCTGCGAACAATAGGAACAATCTTCCTAAGCACTCTCATCATTTATCTCCATCTCTAATTATTTTACATTATCAAACATGTATTGTGATCAGATGAAAGAGCTAACCAAATTAGCTACAGTCTTTAATTGTATATTAACCATTCATATTCAGGGGTTATCTTCTTTTCTCCATTTGGTTACAACGCGATTGTCATTTAAACTCTTCAATATATTCAGCTGGGATACTTTCCTTTCTTTTCTTTGGTCAAATAATAAGTTCAATCTCTTTGATGGGACATCTTATTTATGTTCTCAAGATTTAATTTAATATTGTTTTCTGTCAGCAACTTTCTGGTCTTACAGTAATAACAGTGCATAATAATATTCAACTCAATTTGTACTCTTATTGGCTCCATAATAGGCTTTTGGCATGTCTTTTGCCCCTTGGATATTTCAACACAAAGTTTTTATGTTGGGCCCTTATCTGGGTTTGCCTCTACATACATAAGAATATAAATATACATCAATAAAATGGTTCCTCTTACCGCTAATTCAATGAAATATTTCACAACTTAAGGTTACTGGCTATGAATGGGACAGGTTCTAGGACTGCTGTTCCCGCCTGCAAAGGCAATCGCTCAAGTATTGCTCTGCTTAAGGTAGTAGACTACCTTGTAGGGTAAAAAACTCAAATTTTCCTTTCAGAATCAAACAACCATGGGTATAGTGTTAGTATGGACTTAACATTTTTGTTCACATAATGACCTCATTAATTATGCAAATTAGCTATCCAATATGGCCGCCGTAGTGATTAAATTATACACCTTTTTTAAAACATCATAACTATGTTATTTTTACAAGGATCTGACTGAAACGTGGCAAATTGAATTAGTATATATAGCTTGAGGTTTTGACCTAAAATAACAGATATTGACCGAAAGGTTGATTTGTAATGAATTTTCAAAATTTATATTTCTTGAATGTTTGATATTTGTGCCTCATTATATATGCATGATGGTCATAACACTAAAATTTTGAATTCAATTGTATCCATTTTAGGTCATAATCTGTAAGATTATATGATAACCAACTGTGTTAATTTTCATGTCAATTGAATGTACAGATCCAGAGATATCTTGTTTCAAAGATCACCAATTATGCTAAAAAGACAATTCCGAGAAAACAAAGAAAAACAGAAAAAGAACTCACAAAATGAAGTTTAATGAGCTCCTGTTGAATAAAGGTCTCCTTCTACTGCAGCTGCAGTGTCTATGAATCCCATTTTCAGTGCTCTCAGGGTCTTTCCATTGCAATGTCCTTACTTGCTGAATAGATCCTGTGCAGCGTTCTCCTGTATGCTTTCTTTGCCATGCGTTGACTTGTGTTCATGTATATCGAAAAATTCTGCAATGCACTGTGGCCTTTCCCAATAGAACGCACAAATGCCACCATTCGCACATTTACTTCTTTGTGTTTGTGAGTAGCTGAAGATGAAACATCAGAAGTATTGAAATTGGCAGTCCATTCGCCACTGTTTGTGCGCTTGATACTGATTTCATGACAAAAGCCATTCCGAGTCTCTTCGACGATCTCACAGGTCAGTGAGTACTGATAACATTTGTCACATCTAAAGTTAGCGCATAAAAAAACCCAAACAGTAGTTTTTACATCCATAAGGATAAACCCATTTCCATTTGTTGTCATTTTTAGCTTGTCCTTCAGTTTCTTGGATCTATATATTCTTAGCTGAGGAGCACAGTATCTTTATAGGGTCACTATCGAAAATAGTTGTCTCAATTTCAGGCAACGGTTTGTTCGTGTACACGCCTCCCCCCGTCTTTGTGTCTTATTTCTCATTGTGAACAAAAGCTCTGCTCTGCTAACTACTATTATACAGAATCAGTATAAAACTAGCAATAAATAGAGTTGATGTTGGTGAAAATGCACTATGCATGTAACAAATGTTGAAATTTACGATCAAAGCTTTCTAGACACACAATTTTGAAAAATTCACAAGAAATCATTGAGTGATTCCCCGTGGAAAAGTTATAAATATCTTTTTCCTGTTGCCTATGTATAATTATAATTTCGCAGTTTTACAATTACGCACCTTCTTGTTGGGTCATTATTCACATGGTAACCAACTATAAACATTGGTTGCTATGCAAATCACTCAAGGGGGCGTGTGTAGAAAAACACTGATTCCTATCAAACCAGAGTATCTCTAAGCTTCTATGAATTATTTTTAGTTCAAGAACATGTTGACGATGATTTAAAGCATGAAAATGAAAATTGTTGGATTTTTATTTTTTTTAAGCTTTTCTGGGTATACTTCTACCTTAACCTTTCTCAATGAAAAATCTTTACAAGTGGTACCCTAACTAAGCAAGACCGTAGTTTTATCACGCTTGCATGCTTTGCGAATCTCACCCAATCAAATTTAAACTAATCCCCACTACGTCTCTCATTCAAATAACAGCGCTATTTTGAAAAGAAAAAATACCCTCAAGGTTGGTTTCAAACTGAGAGGTTACGACCGTGTCTGTTAGTCTGTTGTCCCTTTCTATTTTCTTCAATAACTTTGTCAATACTTGGGTTATCCTAGAGTTGAAAACTGATTATTACTTAGATCACTATCATTCATATTTATATATAAATTTTATTATCGTCTTCCTCATCTTTTACGTTTTCATCTATTCTCATTATTTATGGTTTTCTTTTACTGCGCTACAATATTACTGAGATAACTTCTTTTAAGGTTCATTGAAGTTATAATATAATAGTTTTGATAAGTAATATTATCGTAATTTTTTTCAAACATTCTTTTTGTAATTCGATACCATTCTTTATTTTGTGAAGGAAAAATATCAAGGTTTTCTCCTCTCTCCGTTTTTGTCTCTACTCTAGTGTTCATTCAAATTACAAGTAAGACGTGATTTTATTATTTAACTACCACCTCGGTTCCTCTCCCCTTGTATTGTCAAGGCGGGCGATTCTGGACTAAGGCCAAATCGTTTTATAAGTTATGTTTAAAAAAATTCGTACGGAGGTATGTTAAAGCGGGGTTTCTGACGGGATTTTTGCCCCCTCGCGCACAATTCAAATCCAACCACGCGTCTTTTTGGCCGGTTTCGTTACACTGTCGCGTGTCAGACCACCAAACAAGTTATTAAGCATGCTTTAATTAGTTTTATTTTTTTATTCTGCCTCTCACTCATTTTACACCGCTAGGCATTACGATTTTCCACCCGACTTTTATGTTAGGGATGAAAAAGCCAGTAGGTTGGCATCGTTCAAACTGTGGCGTTTAATGCCTTTACAAAGCCACGCTTATCCTGGCGTGGTCGAGGATGTCGGGCAAACCACTCAGGGCTATCATTATAGTAGTAGCGTTTATGGTTGTTACTAGTTTTAAAAATGGGGAAAATTTTAAACGATAAAACATTTGCGCGTGTTGTTCATACAGATTATATTACGACAATTGTCCATTTACAGGTGGGTAAACACGAATGTGCCACTGACAGGTTTTAGCACAAATTCGGGTAGTTGTGCCACAGAGGAAAGCGCTCTGACTGCTTGGCCAGTCGAACACTCACTTTATCTATTTGTGTAATAAAAATGTATTATATTTTAGTGCTATTCATCATTATGATCAGTAAAAAACTGTCATTGTAGAACACAGTTCTTTGGAAAAAAGAGATTTGCTATACCAATTAACTCCTGAAGTTACATAGGCCTAAGTTTCACTATAATCTATAGACTATGTAACATAATAACAATCTCAAGAACTGAAGTCAGACGACAATAACGTTGATATATGGATAAAATGGAACGAATGAATATGATTAACGTCACTTACTTACTTACTTACTTAGTCGTTCCTCTTCTACCGTGAGGTGTAGAGGTTTGGAAGAGAGAGCGCCAGACTATCCTATCGGCTGTCTTCTTCCTGGCCTGGTTCCATTCTAGTCCTCGGTCCTTCAAAGATTGTCTAATGTTGTCCTCCCAGCGGACTCTGGGTATTCCTGGAGGTCTGAATCCCTGGCTCTTTGTTTCCCATGCTTGTCGTAGTAGCCGATCTTCTCCCATTCTGCAGACATGGCCAAACCATCTTAGTTGGGACTGTTCTATTTGGGTCTGCAGTGGGTGGGATTTTAGGCCTTGACGTATCGTCTGGTTGCGGACCATGTCTCTTCTTGTTACTTCAACCACCTTCCTCAGATACCTCATTTCTGAGGTTTGAATCTGGCTTTGTGGGTTGTAGTCATTGCCCATGACTCGCATCCATATGTCAAGACTGGGACATAGGTGGAGCGGTATACAGCCATCTTCGTTTTCTTACCAACCTCTTTCTTGCTGAGGAATCCTCGATTTATGGCCTGATTAACGTCGCAAACAGATTAATTAACGTGTCATAAAGAAAACAATATTTTGTACATAACAACATTTTTTAGTATAAGAAATTTAAACAAAATATTTATCAGAATATATTCAAACGAATTAGTCAACAAACATCTTTATTCGTGGTACAGTTTCTGAAAGAGATACCACTCATATCATTTTAGACACCAGTTTGTTTGTTTGTTTTCTTGCTTGGGATTAGATTAAGAACTCGTCGCTCTCTCTTCATTCCACAACTTTGTTTCTCACTTATACTACTACTTTTGGAATATTTAAGTTGGATTATATACAGTGTGGCCTGAAAGTCTGGATTCATAGAGAATTCGGCAGCTACTTCTATTTGTGAGCATTCCTGTTTTGCGTACATGAGAACAATTTCTATGCGTTCATCTGCTGCTAATGTCGAACCCATACTGGCACTGAAAAAATAAAGTTATTATGAAAGTTAGAAGAGAGAAACAATTGATATATGACAATTGCTTATATTTCCAGACGTTTGGCCCATCCCATAGTTATTTACTAAATACTCTGCGTAACCCTGAGAAATATTTCTTTATCCCTATGTGGCAGTCATATCCCAGACTCTATCCCAGGAACACCTGCTCTACATATACTTAAAATCCCATATGTCCGATACGTAGTTCTATGCTATCTATTCTGACGCCTATTTATTATATAAACTGTGACTTTCTGGCGTGGAGTTTGTAGAGCTAGGTAGAACATTCCTCTAGTTCTAGAGAAACAAATAATGTGCTGTGTATGCCAGAATTGTAACCTTAATGAATTTGGGCAACTTTCTAACTCATGTAAGTAGGAAAAAACAACTTATCCAAGTAAGAACATACACAGTTATCTTAGAAGACATGAATGTAGTAGCCGAGCGGGTTTTTTTTTTTAAAAAAACATCTCTTGGTGTTTGGAGGACCCACCTGTAAATTACGAAAGTCACTAAATAAAGTTTTCATATGTCCAAAAACTTCATTACGAATGTGTTTTTCTGTAACTAATGTTTCTCTTCATTGTCAAATTTATGTCTGTGGGTATTTACAATAGAGCTGGTCGTAGACCCGTTTTCTGTGATGTTTTATAATACAGTTTGTTCAGACCGAGTGGAACAGTCCCCAGTTACGACAGTTTGGTCCCGTCTGCAGATTGTGCGAGAAGAAATGGCTATGTGACAAAAACGTTTTTGTACATGTACTTTTCAGCCCCTCTGTCTCCTCCTCCTCATCCCACTTCTTCATCCGCGTTTTATTTGGAGCATATCATCCGCTATTTATTTGCACACCATTCATTCATTCATATTTTTGCTCTAAAGCCGCTCCCAGACTTGATTACGTTTCGCCAGGTAAACCGTCATTATACCAGGTTGATTACACAGGTCAGCGTTAATTCGTTTATCATTTTAGTCGCCTAGCCACCGTTGCTAGGAGTCGATCTCTATAGACACAATATGGTCTCGTACGATAGATGAAAATAACGCCATATTGTCTACCAGAGAAAGCTGTCAGAGGGATGGGCGAAAACACAGGTGATAATTAGATAACCGCTTCCGCGGGACCATCTCTATGAACTTATTACAGATGACCTGGCAGACGAGACAATCTGGGAGGAAAGTATTAGTCAAGAATGACTGCACAGATGATGGTTATGAGTTCAGCATAAAATTGTAAGCGGAAGTATTATAACATTATTAGCAAGAGGTCACCCGATGGAATTTTTAAATGTAATATTTTAAAACACGCGGGGTATTATGATTTAAACACCCCTACCCATAAAGTGCAAAGGAGATTGGATTGGTGTAAAGTGAGAGCCGGAATACACAATGGTTCTGATTGACAAATTCGTCGAAATTACAATCTGGGATTTTGAATTGAGAATTGGAAATATAATCTAGCGAAATCGGAGTCACAGATCAGACAGCATCGCACCGTCAAGCTAGCAATTCACCAGATCCAGATATATGAGCGGACAAAGGACTTTAAAATTATAAGTGACGGATCAGAGATTTTGGGCAACTTTAAAACATAAAACGTAAACCCGCGATTATAAATACAAAGACTGGAAACTTAAAGGACATGGATCGAAGAATTTGGTCAACTTTAAAACTTAAAAAAATTAACCTGCATTTATAAATAAATAG
This sequence comes from Oreohelix idahoensis, assembly GCA_024509875.1. Classification (NCBI taxonomy): domain Eukaryota; kingdom Metazoa; phylum Mollusca; class Gastropoda; order Stylommatophora; family Oreohelicidae; genus Oreohelix; species Oreohelix idahoensis. The sequence continues at coordinate 115,485 of JAMPIV010002115.1, read as the reverse complement.
ACCGGAGACCCAAGGAATCAGATCACCCGCAATAAGAGGAATATAACATGTCCAGATCAATTGATTCGAAAGCATATAATCCATGTTGCCATTCTAAACTGGGCCAGCGGTTTCCACACACGTGAGATGATGATTTGATATAGTGGGCTGTCTCTGAAAGCGAAAAAGAATTCTTCTCTCTCTCACCTATCTTCTACAACAGTTGTTACAGCGTCAGACAGACTACACCAATATACATATTACGTATATTTCTATCACTCACAGGCACGCACATACACGTGACGACAGGTAAACACACAGACGTGGGAAAACTATAACAATGATATATATATATTATCTAGAACGAGCTGACCAAACACGATTATTAAGTTCAAGAGCGATTTTATTATCAGGAAAAATCGGCTCACAACATCAAAGAAAGTACATCAAGGAAAATACATATACACATAGTCATAAAAAAATCAAGGAAATGTTGCAAGGATGATAGCCCCGTTATAGTGTTAACTCTAGGTTTAGCCCGGCCCCGTTAAGAGAACAGATGATGGCGCCCGAGTCACAGATACATAGGGTTTGAGTCTAAGAGTTTTTCTTTGTTTTATCTCGTAATTATATGCACAGAGTTTGAAAAAAAAAATCTGATTTAACCTAAGACAAAAACACAAGAACTCTAGCCTTAGCAACAAATTATGCAGATTGAAGAAAAAAAATAGGACAGCAACAGGGTGTCAAAGATATAACAGTGAAAATATCACTCAAACCACCGTACCCTCATTCATCCCGCCATGGCTTCTCATACTTGTACTCACGACTTTGCTTGCTGCCTCTTGGAACACATTGATTTTAGATTTTCACACAGACTCAAAAAAATGCAGTCTTCTGCCAAGAAGTCCCCAGTTCCAAAAGACGTATTTAACTTGGAGTCTCCGGGAACGACTACTTGGGTATGCAAATTTGTTCAAATGTCTGATTAAGTCACCTAACAATTATTCCAGGCGCGGGAGTTAGCAGAGCACAGTGTCAATAGCGTAGGTTTCTAAAAAAATGATGAATGTCAGGTCGGTGCCTTCCCTCAGTATAGGATTCACTTTAGTCACACCACAGATTTGTCCACAAGATATAATCTAGTCGGGAAATGATTGTTAATATTCACGCCACCAGGCAGCAAATTATATAGAGTTTCTAGAAGAAATTAAGTGCTGGCTCCAAGGTCCAGTATTTATCATTACAGTCTTTGAAAACCCGTTATAGGGATATTAGTATTTCTGTCTAACTTGCACCGTCAGATCAGTGTTACTTGAGAAAACCCCACGTGGTTCAAAATAAGGACTGTCTATTTCTTCACAAGTATGGAAACTACTACTAGGTGCTGGTAAAGTTAGGGTCACCCCAAAACTTTCACTGTGTGGAGGAAAAATAACACTTATAATATAATAAACAGAATCTGTACTGGTTATAACTTACATTTAAACTTGCAAGCAGAGAGCTTTGCTTATCATTTAAACTTCCCGTGACGTAAGTTATATTTAAAAATCAGCAAACCTCATAAATTAAGAACACGTGCGTATTCCGTCACCATTCATGAGGCTGGATTCTAGAGTTTATACGTTTGTTTAGAAAAATACACTCGACTGAGTATTAGCAGTTAAATTAAATTTATAAATAGCTACAATTGCCGTTATAAGCTAGAAATTTTAATTTTATTCTGCTTTCCACTGAATGCTTCCCTAGAAAATATAATAGCCTACCACTTTATTTCTCTTCTGCGCTAAAGAAATAGATTTAAAATGAATTAAGCGATTTAACACTTTAACACTCACAAAATCTATATATCTATCATATTAATTACCTCAACCACAGAATTACAGGTAGTCGCACAACTTAAGAATAAAAATGCTGAAAATATTTCTGGAAGTCTAGAAGTTCGACAAATTGCCGAAACAAACTGAGATCTTCGCTAACAGCTATTCTGTTTTCGAGCGACCTATCTACTGTGGAGTCTATGAGCGAGAATGAAATTAAAGTTTCAAACTTGGCCAATATCTTAAAATCAGACAAAGGGCCCAAACTTATTTCGCCAAGCGAAATTATCTCCCCTACTCCCAACATTTACGTCCGCTTAACGCGTGTCGTAACTGTCACCTACTGACCACGATGTACGCGTGTCAGTTTCAAATCCCAGACAGCCTGACTCCATTGCAGGGCAGTTTTCACACTACAGCTGACCATGGCCCAAGTGAGCGCCGTGTCAGTTTGGGATTTTCCAGACAAATGTCTGGATACTGACCGGTGCAGATGTAAAGTATCACACCTCACCGGGACTTATGCCGAGAAGAAGCTCGCGCGCTCGGTGAGAATGTAGACGATTTGCTACGTCCTGTGTTCAGCGAACCGACTTATCACGCCTTCTGACGCCCTGCAGCCCTGACATCTACGTAATATCGTCCTAGCGCGATTCTCAGTTTAAGAGAAAGGAAAACAGGTAAAGTTTGCGAATTATATGAAAATAATATTCGCAAAACGAATGGATGAAAAAATATACAGGAAAAAAAAATACAGAGATAATAAAAGAGAGAATTTGGGTGAAAGAATAGGAAGAAGGTGTAGGAAATTAAATGAATATAAACCCTACGTGACAGTAGAACAAAGCTATCAGACTATGAAGTCTTCATTACAGAAGAACTGACGAAGCTACAGCTGCAGTAGTCATCAATGCAAAGCTTAACAAAAGGCAACAGCAAAGGAAATTAACATTCCTCTATCCAGTCTCTATGAAGATAACACTTTTAACTAAATTTCACCATCATTTTTTCTGATTTTAACCTGTGAAAACTAATTTATTTTTAAACTTGTTACATGGTATTTTAAAACATGACAATCACAGTTGATTTGATTATTATATCTATGAACAAACGTAAGTGCAGGACTCTTTAATATATATATACACCTAGAAATATATTTACATATATAGAGCTAATTCTTAGAAAAGAATGTCGCTGGATTTACACCAGCTGGGGGCTTGAACGGGCTAAAACCGTTGCTTAATTCTTCATAAAACGCGGTGAACTGATATAAATTAACAATTGCTCTGCCAATACAGCACTTTTCTTGACTTAAGAAATATCTTATGGAAACTCACTCGGGAAAGAAGCGTCATTACCCTTCTATCTACAACTCCACCACGAGTAATCTTGCGCGAAGGTAGACACCTTTGACGACCGATTTTAGATACTATTGAGTTTTGGCCACTGTTGGACCACTACTGCAAAGCTAAGGGAAGGCTATCCGTCACAGGCTACCATGTACATGTTGGAAACCAATAGTCAGGGATCAAGATCTCCAGGACGACCCATAATTCTATGGGAGAACAACATTATACAATCCGTGATTGACCGAGGACTAGATTGAAACCAGGCCAAAAGATATACAGCTTAACATGGCGCTCTCTCTGTCTAACCTCTACACACCAAGGTAGAAGAGGTTTGTTTGTTTTGTTTTAAGGACCATCTACATTGTACACGGAAAACTCCATCAGTGGTCCGATCTCCTAATTTAGCTCACAAGGAGAATCTCGGCACAGTGCACGAACTCCAAAGCATCGGCGAGCATCCCAATGTGTGTATACAGAAACCACACATTCTATAAATATTGTTGCATCTGGTAGGTTTTCTTAATTGTGTAAACTCAGGCACGGCAGCGGCCGTACGACCTACTCTTTATGATTTCCAACTGCCGAGTAATTTTTAACGTGCAAAAGGGTTACATGTGACCTATTATTTTTCGCTCTTATCCAAGAAGGCTAGGCATCCGATCTCACTTCTCAGAGAATCAGGGGGAAGTAAGACGTTATTAGTACAAAGTGGTTGTGAAAAAATTCCATCAAGAATATTCCCTGTACTGGGAACCGACCCTAGTTCCTTTAGAATTTGATGTGGACGCCATGTCTCTTAGCCACTCTTGTCCCCTTTATAAGAGAGAACCAAGTAAGAAAATATCTTTAAAGGTTTGTCCAGGTGCGCTATTTGGCGCCGATGGAACACTTTGGTGTGTACATCTGCGACTACAATTACATTGTGTTCGATATGATTATCATTGAAAGTGGCAGAGGAAACAAGTATTCACATCTTTTACATGCGCATCAAACTCCATATTATTTGAAGTATTTTATTCTAAACATGGTAAAGAACAGTTTTTTTGTAACAATTTAAGAAATTTACTGATAAAATAAGAGATTCTTTTGTGCCTTACACAAATTTGTATAATGTATTGATAAAAAAGAAACACAAAATGAAAATCTGTTATTTAGTTTGATTTTTTATATATAAATTGTTCCCCTTTAAAATCAGTTTGGATGCCTTCCCCTAACTTCTTAATCTCTGCTGCTTTTAAAGTATCACAAGGTAAAGATCTTTTTTTCCCACTTATTTCCGAGATTGGACATGACGTCAAAACCTGACAAGAGATGTGATCTCTCGGTTATAAGTCGGGTATATTGTGTACATTTTAAAAACAATTTGACTGCTGGATTGTTATCTCTGTCATTTTCTTTTTAAATTTAGTGGGGGTGGGATTTGGGGGTGAGGGCACTTTTATTAGCCATGAAAATGTTTATTTCTGTGAAGGACTGCTAGCTGTGTGTTTGGTCATCACGTCGTAAGTTTATTCGATTGTTACTGCTTATTCAATCCATATACTTTTTTTTTCCTAAGTGTAATAATTTTACCTCTAAATCTATTATTGCTAGTGTGCCGACATATCGTTAAAAGTACTACTAGCTGAAATGAAGATCTATGTGTACTTTTCGTTTCCTCTTGTGTCTACCGATAGTGTGGTCTTCCTTAACTCCAGCTGATTTATGATTTAATCAATGACGATTTGACGTAGGGTGTCTAAAATAGCAATAAGTAATTCTTCTATTGGATTGTTTAATGTTTGACTGTGTTGATTTATTTCATATGTAAGTGATAAACTGTTTATATTATTCTACGGTTTAGATTCGTTGTTGGTTTGCTACTTTATTTTTCTACCCGTAGTTGCATAACTATAATATCTGTAGTCAGTTAGTGGAGTTGGGGTTTGATGTGTAGTTTCTGCTTACTTGACAGCATATTTGTTGTCAATTTATTTATTGTCTTAGTTAAAGGTGTAAACAATAATTCGAATACCACTATGACATATCAATAATTTCACAAAACATATCTGAAAGCGTTTCAATTCTCCTCCAGTCAGACCATTAGTAGTTCTGTCAGTATTACTTATCTATCCAAGTTAGATCGTCTCTAGCTCTGTCAACATTACAAATCTCTCCCAGGCATTTACCTGTTATCACAGGATAGATATTCGTTGAAATTTTGAGTTGGTCACGTTGGAAAGTGGCTACGCTGTTAGAATAGAAAAACCCGTTTAGCGAGTTGGGCCAACACGGAAAACGGTATGAAACTTTTGGCGTAAAACATTCTAGGAGATGTCAGCCGTCCTGTTCGTACGTTTGTTCCCTTTGTCAGCGGTTTTGCTGGGATTACATGAATGCCATTCTTGTTCATTGCTTGCCAATTGTTTTAGGTGTTCAGAATTATTGGTATATTACTAGAATGTGAATGTGATTTCTAGTGGTTTTTTCCTGGATAGTATTTACGTAGAATCTTGCAAGTAAGTATTGCTTTGCGTCAGTTTTAGACTTAGCCTGTGAGCGATAGTCGTTGATTTTTCGCTGGGTAGAGTATGTCGGTGACTATTTTTGCTATTATGTTGAGCTGTTATTATGGCAAGTAATTTGGCATTTTCATTACATTGTGTATTGCATTTCGTGTGTATTGCTAGCCGTGTATGGCTAATGTGCGTGCACATTATTTATTAAAAGGATCATACCTGATTTAGGCTTTGTTGTATTACTCATGTCATCTACTGTGTACTGTGGTTGTACCTTTGAGACAGCGTGCTAAGAGTCTAGTGTGAGTGTGCCTTAAACTCATAGTAAAAAAAAAAGGTAAAGGAACCCGTTACACGCCCATTTAGGCATATTGGGAATATGGTGTTAGGCCCATATTATCTTGACCGTCGGCACACTAGGGGTGATGTGGTCGGCATCACGCCGGCCGCCTTAACCTTCCCAGTACCAGTAGAGAATTTGTATACACGGCACAAGTAGTCTGGTGTGTGCTGCTGTATATATGAATATATTCTGACATCTGAGGTGACTCGTTTTGTTAAGGCCGTGGAGCCTGTGTGATTTAATATTTATTTCCCAGCTAGCTGGCGTTATTGATTCGATATTAGTTGATAGGAAAGCCTTAGAGCCTGCATTTGTGTTAATCAGGCCATTATTGGGGCACACAGTTGTCTAGAAGGCGGTAGGCCACTGTGTTGGCGCCTTCAGATTTTTTGTCAACTCACGGGAGTGAGTTGTTTTTGTCCGTCCAGTGAAAGGCTAGTGTGTGTGTCAGTCTGTTTCGGTATTGTTTACGGTCGTGTGTCCTGACCTCAAATACGGGCGCTGACCTACTTTCAGCATCACAGTTTGAATGGCTATTTTTCTGTATGCTTTCAGTCTATCGCCGTTGAAATAGTGTATAGTTGAGTTTCACGTGTTTGCTCTGGTATTGTTGCAGGTCTTGTACGTTTGTTGAAGTGTTAAGCTGATGTTACAGTGTGCGTCAGACGGTTCAGTTTGACGTATCTCATAGTCCTTTTGGTGGTTAGCGACAGTGATCCAGGTAGAGCAGTGGAGCTTGAGGTGTGGGTACCATCTAGCTAGTTTGGCCCAGACCTCGGGGGGAGCGTTCGATGGGAGATAGCTTGGTCAACCTCGGAACTGGGTGGTAGGAGATGATTGTTAGGAGGTTGTAGTTGATAGGAGCTTGTTAGTGTGGTTGATACCCATGGTATTCGTGTGGGACTTCTGGCCTTGTAATTGCTACTCAGATGTGCCCACCCAGGGGTGAAAGTTAACGCCTCTGACGTGACCTTCCAACTCAGACGTGCCCAACCAGGGGTGAAAGCCGACACCAGTGATGTTGCCTTACTATGCAGAAGTGCTTGACCATTGGCGAATTCTTTTGTGCAGTGTGTCCTGCCGATTTGCCGGGGTCCAGTGGATGTTACCTTACAGACTGCTGTGATCCTTGGAGTAACTAACGTTCTTATAGGCTTGTCGCGTGGTACACATGTGACAGTGCCAAGGAACTTACACGTATATCAGACGGGTAGACTATTGTCAGTAGTTGTTGTCATAGGAGAAACATTCACTAAATTTTAGAGTGGTCACACTGGAGTGTGACAATACCCGGCCAGCCGGTTTTGGCTAGTGGGATGCCGGAAGAATCGTTTTTGGCGCAAGGAGGGTCGAGATATGTCTGCCGGCCTAAGCGGTCGTTGTTTGGCCTTTGTCAGCAGTTTTGCTGGGATATCATATGGATGCCAGTTTTTTGGTCATACTTCTTGCTTTGCATGTGATCGGGAGTAGTTGGGATGTTACTTCATAGATATTGTGGAATCTAGTGACTTTCTCCTGGATAATGCTTATAATAATATTAGCGCAGTTATGTATTGCGTTGTTTGTTCAGAAATGATTATAGTGTAGCCACTGATTGTGTCGTGTTAATGGCATTTTGACATTATGTGGTGCTACGGTGTTTTGGCAAGTTATTAGGCATCCTTCATTACATTGTCATGCGTATTGTTTTGTGTGTGTACAGTTTTCATTAAAGAGGGTCAGTACCTGTTGCCGGTGTTATGGTGAGTTTGTGTCAGCTAGTGTAGTGTGGTCGTACCTCTAGCAGATGAGCCTTGCTATTGTTGGTGGTGATATATTAATATGATGATGATAAATCCACGTTACACTAGTAGTTCTTCTGAAATCTGAGGTCTCGTCCGATTTTGTGGTTGACCTGTGGGCCATGGGGCCAGTTATTTTCTAGTATTTGGCTCATATTTATTGCAGACTATTCTTTGGCCATGGAGGCCAGTATGTTATAGCGTGTTCCCAGCTAGCTGGCATCAGTGATTCTATATTATTTGATATTAAAGCATTATAGCCTGTGGGGCAGTAATTATGCCATTATTTATTGTGCACACACAGTGTTAAAAGGCTTGTAACGCCACTGTCTGGCCGCCTTCATATTTTCCGTCAATTCACGGGTGTGAGTTGTTTACGTTTCAGTGTCCAGTTGAAGTTAATGTGTATGTCGATCTATTAGTGTCCTGTTTACGGTCGCTTGACCTGATCTCGTTCTCAAGCGCTGACCTACTTGTTGCATTGTAGTTCGCTATGGTTATTTTCTGTAAGTTGTCAGTTTATCGCAGGTGGAATAGTGTGTAAGTAAGTTTCAAGTTGTTTGTTAGGGCATGGTTGTAGGGCTGTTTACAGTGGTTGAAGTGTTAAGCTGTTGTTACAGTGTGGGTCAAACGGGTCAGTTTGACACATTTCTGAGTCTTTTTGCTTGTGGGTGACAGTGATCCAGTCGGAGCAGCGGAGTGACAGTTGTTGTTAGAGGGGTTATGTAGGATGTAGAGGAAACCAGGTGGCTATTTTCTTTGGTGTAGTTGGGCCCGAGTGATAGACTGTGGTGTCATCAGGAGGGAGATTTTGTCAATATTGCTGTGCTCAGGGCCCGAGTGGTAGACTGTGGTGTCATCAGGAGTTAGATTTTGTCGTTAGAGACCAGTGTTCCTGCAAAGTGATGCCATCATCTTACTACCCAGATGTGCCCACCCAGGGGTTAAAATCTCGTGCATTGACCTCCCTAAGTCGACGCCTGTGACATTGCCTAACAACACAGAAGTGCCTGACCAGGGGCGTATTTCGTCTACAGACGGTCTTACCTACGTGTTGGAGTACAGTGGATATTACCTTACAGTCTGCTGGGATCCTTGGACCATTCTACGTCTTTATAGACTGGTCGTGTGCTACATATGTGACAGTACCAAGGATCTTACACGTGTACCTGTCGGGTAGACTATTGATTGTAACTGTGTAGCTGAACTTTGCAGAAGTGAACATTTCCAATGATAATATTGACAGTGCTGTGTGAGCATCGTGGAATATAGTGCGGTCATCATACAAGAAATTACGGGACAGTGACACTCAGATTTGACAGTTATTCCTGGACTTATATTCGTTTGGATTACGTGTTTTCAAGTGTGGAGTCCTGTTTGTTCTGTTCATCATCTTCGTCAGTGCGGAGGATTCTGCTTACTCAAGCGCCATTGGAGCTTCAGTTAAGTTGTTGTTTGTTTGTTTATGTATTATGTACTATATCGATATTTTGTTGTTTTTTCTGAGTATTTAATCTTCTAGTCTGTCTTTCTTACTGATTCTATTTATCAGTTACTTTGATTTGTTGAAGAGTGTATGCTATTTTCTTTGTCTGCTTCTTAACTTGTTATTGTTTTCTTTCCTTTTGTTTTGTCTTTTCTCAGTGTACAAGTATGATTTAGTTTGTTTGATTGTATATTGTTTGTTAGTTAAGTCTGATCTTACTTTATTACCTTAGTAGTTTGCTTATATTTGCATTATATATACATATAGTTGTGGCATTATAGTATATTATTACTGATAGGTTACTTAGTTTATTATCTCTGAAGTGAAGATAGGGCTTGGTGGAAGAGTTACCTTCTAGCACCTCATTGTTGAGTGTGGTTTTTGTAGAGTCTTTGGTGTTATAGTGTATTGGTGTGTGAGTGTAATCCAGTTTTGGCCTTTCGTGGAAAGGATTGGATTAGACCAATTCTATTAAGTTGTGGCTGTGTTTGTTCTGTGGCGGAGTCTGGCAGACGAATTTCCTGCAACTGCCCTGCATAACATTCCGAGCTAGGTTGGTGTTAGCTGTAGTTGTGAAGTGTGTATTTATATTGTCGTGTACATTCAGTATTTCTTGTGTTCTGTTTAAGTGGCGTTTTCTCTTGTCCCATCTTACTATCTTGTAAATACGTTTACAGGTATCCCGTGTTTTCGTTCGTGCTCAGTCACGCATTGTAGATATTAATCTGCGTCTTCTCTTTGTGGTCTATCGTCCGGTTCCTCGTGACTGGAATTTTGTTTTCGTGGTGTGATGTGTGTGGTTACTTCATCTGTGTAGTCCTCATTTGTGTTCTTTTTGCCACAGTACTTGCATAACAGAGATTATTCAGTGTAATATTAACAGGAGTGTTATTGGATTATAGCACCAGTGTGGGTGCCAGGATAGAAGTGTGGAAGTAATACCTATTTTGAACCAAGTTGACATTAGTGTCAAGATATCAGAAAGTTGTGAGTATACAACTATTGATTATCGTAAGTTGATACATTGTTGTCAAGGTATCAGGAAGCTGGTATTAGACAGCTATTGACTATAGAATAAGGGGTCAGAAAGACCTAATTTTTCATAACTGTTGATAACATAGTCAAAGAGGCTAAGTGTGACTTTATTGATATTATAAGAGGTAAAGGTTAATGATATATTTACACTGAGACTTGAGGTGACATATACTTACATGCATATATATAGATATATGTATATTGAGAAGAGATATTTATATGTATCATATTTACTGCACCAATGTAACCAGAGAGTTTTCTACTGATATAAGTGAAGAGGTAACAGTACATACAACTGAGTGATTTGATAGTAAATATATTGTAAGAAATAATACTGAGCATTCTCAGTGTACATCATGGACATTGATACTTGCATGCGGATTGGCCAAGCAGCCGGGTACACAGGAAAAGAATTAGTGGAGTTTGCTAAGGCAGAATTCAATTCAATAGAGAATCAAAAAGATTTGAAAGAGAAAGCAGCAAAGGAGGAAAATGACAGAAAAGAGAAGGAAGAGAGGGAGAGAATTGAAAAACAAAATGCTCTAAGAAATGCTCGAGCTGAAGAGTTAGAGCTAAAAAGAAAAGAATACGAATTACAAGAAAGGAAGATGAAAGAAGATAAGGAGTTACAAGAAAGGAAGATGAAAGAAGAAAGTGAGTGGAAGCAGAGAGAATTCGAGTTACAAGAAAGGAAGATGAAAGAAGAGAGAGAGTTACAAGAAAGGAAGATGAAAGAAGATAGAGAGTTACAGTTGGAGAAGGAGAGAATGGGAATAGCTCTGGAAGAGAAAATGATGGAGAAGGAGATACAATTAAAGAAGTTAGAAGTGGGTGCGAGTGTTCAGAGCTCAACTTCTGGTGCGGCTCATCGTCCTTTTAGACTGCGGCTACCAAATTTCAATGAGAAAATTGATAGTTTAGACTTCTTCTTAGAAAGATTTGAGGCAGAATGTGTGGCCTACAAGGCTAATAGGGATCAATGGCCATCTCTTCTATCAACACTGCTAGTGGGGCCCGCGATGGAGACTTTTTATAGCCTCCCTGTACAGGAAAGGGCTGATTATGACAAAGTGAAGGAGAGATTGCTCCGGAGGTTTCGTCTGACTGCTGACGGCTACCGGACGCATTTTAAAAACGCGATGCCTAGTTCAGACCAGGACTTTGAGGATTTTATCTCAAAGATCAAACTTCTGCTGAATAGGTGGATCGAAATGGAGGGAATAACAAAGGACTTTAATGGCTTGTTGGACTTAATATTACGAGACAAAGTGTTGTCCTCATGCTCTAGTGAGTTGGTGGCGTTCTTCCAGGAACGTCAACCAAAGGACATTGAGTCCATGGCCCAGTTGGGGCACCATTATGTCCTGGCCCATCCGGGCAAACCTATTCAGAAGTCGGGTCTGACAGAAGACATAGTTGCCAGTGTGGGCAAAGTTCAACACCAAACTAGGCAAAATCAGTCAGATAAGGCAGACAGGGGTCAAGAGCAGAGTTATGAGAGGCCCTCCAGTCCTTATCGGCCATATATAGGTACTAATACAAATTTTCGTTCCCACAGGAACAGTTGGCCGAGGTGGCAGAGCCAACGTTATGATAGTTATAGCAACGGAGGGGATCGTCAAGCGCGAAAGCAGGTACGATTCGAGGACTCGCGTGACGAAGACCGATTTTGGTATAAAACCAAACATCATAAGCAGAGGAGTGCGTCCTCAGAGAGTCGGTCTTCTGACTCTGATGCGGGGTCTTCGTCATCGAAGGGCTCCAGCAAAGGTACACGCGAGGAGAAAAAGAAAGAGCGCGTGTGTACCAATTGCGGTGGCAGGGGTCATAGTGCTGATAGCTGCACTACTCCGAGTGAACACGCAAATTCCGCGGTTGTGTTGGACACAATGAACAGCGAGGACTGTGCGGGGTGCCGCCCTCTGTTCAATGCGAACGAGAGATTAGTGCTACAATGTGGGCATGCGGCACCATGTCTATCGGCAGTGCATGAGACTGGCAAGGTGATCCTCCACGAAGGAAAGGTGGAGAATAGACCAGTCCGGGTGTTGAGAGACACCGGATGCACAACAATTGGGGTGCGTCGATCTTGCATCGACGACTCATGCCTGACTGGCAAAACGGTAAAATGCACCACGTTCGGGGGCAAAGTTGAGACTTACCCCCAGGCGTGCATTAGTGTGGACACACCGTTCATTACGGGTAGAGTCTACGCGTTGGTCCTGGAGGATCCGATTGCCGATTTAACCGTCGGTAATGTACGCGGGGTGCATAGTGCCATAGGTGTAGCTGATGCAGAGGCTCAGCATCACCAAACTTCCAAGATTGATAAACAAAAGGTACACCGGAAGCGTAGTTCGCGGCATGTACCGAAGGACATGACTAGGAGCAGTGGGGACTTATATTCAAGTCCGAGAGTTAGTGATCGCACAGTTTTGGTGCGTAATGTGCCACTGAGTGCTAGTTGGCGCACACTCAAACGAGTGTTTGATGAGGTTGCGCCGGTTAAGTTTGTAGAAGTATTGTCGCTACGCGACAATACCAAAATGGCACGTGTTACTTTTGTGAATAGTTGGGGTGCGCGTAGGGCAGTTAGGCAGAAGCATATGTCTTTGCTTCGAAACCATCTGCTAATAGTTCAGCGTTAGCTAGAGCTAGATTTTCGGGTTCGTTTTAGTAAGATCTTTCGGTTGACGCGAACCGAACCTGATAGGCTCTGACCCGCGCCCCCAGTTCTACTATTATATCAATATGAGGATGTTGTAAATGTAGTAACAGATGTCTTGTCCAGGTTGTCAAATAATTGAACAGTTATAGTTTCTGGGAAAACTTACATCTGAAAAGAGAGTATTTATTGGAATGTATGAAAGGAATGTATTATGACTATTTACATGGATATTTCATGGTGATATATGTTGGTATACAATGTATTATTTTGCTGCCATAAAGGCAATATCTAGGAAGTGTACTCTATGAGTGGATATGCCATATTACCTTATGCCTAGTACTATATTGTGACAGGATGATTGTGGTACGAGAACTTAGGGGTTAATTGGTGGCAATCAGGTATTTGGATTTTGGGTAACGTGCATTTTGCGTAAGCGACGCCAGGGTTAGTCAGTCGTTGTTATTTTTCACGACTGTCAATACCTGGTGTGGATGTGTACATGTTTTGTGTATTTAGTATAGTGAGTGAGAAGACATGCAGAACAATAGTAGTGATTAACTCTGGCATGCTGTATCTACAAAAGGAGGCGCTATCTTGGTATTTTGGTTCACCCGTACTCTAGGGGGTATTGGGCGTGACTCCTCCAATGGAAGAAAACTGCGTTTTCTTTCTTAAGGGGGGGGGGGGGGGTGGATGTCATAGGACAGCTGAACTTTGAAGAAGTAGACATTTCCGTATATATTATGAACAGTGCTGTGTGAGCACCGTTGAGGATAGTGCGGTCATTGCGTGAGAGAGTATTTTACCATGACAAGGAATTCTGTAGCGGGTTTGTGACACTCAGACTGACAGTGAAGTTATTCCTGGACTGATATTCCTTTGGGATTATACGTGTTTTATTGTGGAGTCTGATTTGTTCTGTGATCATCATTCATCATCAGTGCTGAGGATTCTCCGTACTTAAGCGCCGTTGGAGCTTCAGATAAGTTATTGTTTGTCTGCTTGTGTATTATGTATTATATTGACATTTTCTTGTTTTTCAGAGAATTTAATTTTCTTGTCTGTCTTCCTTACTGTTACAAGCTATCATATACTTTGACCTGTTAAGTAGTTTAGTGCTGTTTCTTTATTTGCTTCGTGGTTTGTTATTATTTTCTTTCCTTTTTTTTCTCTTGTCCTTATTGTACTAGTATGACTTAGTTTGTGTGTATGTTGATTATTAGTTGTACCTGATCTTGCTCTGTTTTCTTAGTAGTTTGAAAATATGTGGATTATATATTTTTGGGACATTATAGTATAATTGTACTGATAGTTTACTTAGTTGATTTTTACTGGAGTGAAGATAGTGCTTGGTGGTAGAGATAGCTTCCAGCACCTCATTGTTGAGTGTGGTTTTCGTGGAGTCTTTGGTGTTATGGTGTATTAGTGTGTTCACGGGAGGAAGGGTGGTGAGCCTAATCCATTCTTGGCCTTTCGTGGGAAAAGATTGGATTAGACCGATTCTTTCAGGGTGTGGCTGTGTTTGTTTTGTGGTGGAGTCTGGCAGACGGGATTTCTTGCGACTGCCCTGCTTAACAGTCCAAGCCCTGTTGGTGTTAGGTGTAGTCGTGTAGTGTGTATTTATATTGTCGTGTACATTCAGTAATTCTTTAGTTGTGTTTAAGTGGTGTATTCTCTTGTTCCATCTTACTATCTTGTAAATACGTTTACAGTATCCCTTATTTTCGTTCGTGTGCAGTCACGCATTGTATATATTAATCTACCTCTTCTCTTCGTGTTCTATCATTCATTTTTGTGTGACTGGAATTTTGTTCTCGTAATGTGATGTATGTGTTTCTTTCGTCTGTGTAGTCCTCATTTTTGCCACAGGTAGTACATGCATAACAGAGATTATTGTGTTTAGTAGGAAGTGAAGTGTTATTTGATTATAGCACCAGTGTGGGTGCCAGTAACAGATTTTGAAGTAATACCTATTTTGAATTAAGTTCATATAGTGGTTCAAGATCTCAGGACGTTGTTACTATGCAACTATCGACTATTGTAAGTTTGGTTGAGGATATAATAGAGAATAAGTGGTCGGAAAGACCAAACCTTCACAAGTGATGACACTATAGCCAAGGGGCTAAGTGAGACTTTATTGATATTGTATGGTAAATGTGAATTATATTTATACAATAAAATACCTGTAATTTATATGTCATGCGTTACAATATATGTCTATCGAAAGTTGTGCCAGCAGAAACCAGATACTCCACGGTTGAGAGAGAGAGAGAGTGCCTTGTGATTTTCTGGGCTGTGTCTAGGTTGGCATGATATCTGTTGGGGGCACATTTTTTCCTCCAAACAGATCACAAACCACTGCTATTTTTTACAGTTGGCTAAATCCACCAGTGCTAAATTGACACGCTGGGCATTATTGCTGCAGCAATTCAATTTTACGATTTTACCAATTCAGGGGGTATATAATGTGGTAGCAGATGTCTTGTCCAGGTTGTGAAGACTGTGGTACAGTTATAGTCTGTGGGACAGTTATAGTCTGTGGGACAGGTACATCTGAGGAGAGTACTTATTATAATTTATGTAAGAAATGTATTATGACTATTAGAATTTGTATTTCATGATGAGGTATTTTGGTATACAATGTATATATTATGCTGCCATAAAGGCAATATCTATGAAGTGGTACGCAATGTGTAGATGTATCATGTTATCTTATACCTACGGTTATATTGTGGGAAATGATTCCTGTTACGATGACATTATGTTTGATTGGTGACAATTAGTAATATAGATCTTGTGAAACATGCATTGT
This sequence comes from Oreohelix idahoensis, assembly GCA_024509875.1. NCBI lineage: Eukaryota > Metazoa > Mollusca > Gastropoda > Stylommatophora > Oreohelicidae > Oreohelix > Oreohelix idahoensis. The sequence continues at coordinate 99,714 of JAMPIV010002115.1, read as the reverse complement.
GTTTAGACTACTCCAGGATTAGTCAGTCGTTGTTATTGTTCACGACTGCCAGTACCTGGTGTGGATTTGTACATGTTCCCTTGTATTTAGTCTAGTGAGTGAGAAGGCAAGTATGACAATAGTACTGGACAACTCTGGCATTCTTTATCTACATGAGGAGGTGCTATCTCGGCATTTTGTTCGTCTATACTCCGAAAGGGGTTGGGCGTGACTCCTCCGGTGGAAGAAAACTTCGTTTTTTTTCTTAAAGAGGGGAGGGGGGGGGGTTGGATGTCACAGGATAGACATTCGCCGAAATTTTGAGTTGGTCACGTTGGAAAGTGGCTACGCTGGTAGAATAGAAAAACCCGTTTAGCGAGTTGGGCCAAAACGGAAGACGATATGAAACTTTTGGCGCAAAACATTCTAGGAGATGTCAGCCGTCCTGTTCGGACGCTTGTTCTCTTTGTCAGCGGTTTTGCTGGGATTACATGAATGCCATTCTAGTTCATTGCTTGCCAATTGTTTCAGGTGTTCAGAATTATTGGTATATTACTAGAATGTGGATGTGATTTCTAGTGGTTTTTTCCTGGATAGAATTTACGTAGAATATTGCAAGTATGTATTTCTTTGCGTCAGTTTTGGACTTAGCCTGTGAGCGATAGTCGTTGTGTTTTCGCTGGGTAGAGTATGTCGGTGACTATTTTTGCTATTATTTTGAGCTGTTATTATGGCAAGTAATTTGGCATTTTCATTACATTGTGTATTGCATTTCGTGTGTATTGCTAGCCGTGTATGGCTAATGTGCGTGCACATTATTTATTAAAAGGATCATACCTGATTTAGGCTTTGTTGTATTACGCATGTCATCTACTGTGTACTGTGGTTGTACCTTTGAGACAGCGAGCTAAGAGTCTAGTGTGAGCTACCTTTAATAAAGTCGATCTTTATTGACACAAGGTGGTAGCGCAGGATCGATGAAAAGAAAGTCATACTGTCTGTCTGAGAAATGCGTCTTAGGGATTTACGCAAACACAGATAAAAAGACGTAATCATTTCCGCTGGGCCATCTTTGTATCAATATTACCGATAATCTGTTTGGGGAGACAATATTGTGGGAAAGCATCTAGGCGGGAGATAAGTTCTTATATTTGTTTGTGAGTTTGCATAAATATGCAATCCGAAGTATTACTGCATTATTAGAAATATGGAATTTTAAAATTTGATATTTCAAATCACGCGGTGGATATTATTATTTAACACCCGGACCCATTAATTCTAAAGAGTTTAACATTGGCTTAATGTGGGAACCGGAATAGACGTTGACTTTCATTGGCAAATTTGTCGGAAGTACAATCTGGGATATGAACTGAGAAATATAAATATAATCTATCGAAATCGGAGTCACAAATCAGACTGCATCGCTACGTCAAGCAAGCAATTCACCTGAGCCAGAGAGACGATCGGACAAAGGATTCTACAATTATAAGTGACAGATCGAAATATTTGGGCAACTTTGAAATCCGCATTTTTAAATGCAAGACTTTAAACTTAAAGGACCAGGACAGAGTATTTGGGCAACTTTAAAACTTAAAAGTAAATACCCATTTTTAAATACAAAGACTGGAGACCTAAGGAATCAAATCACCCGTCATAAGAGGAATACTACAATTTCCCAGACCAAGTGATTCGTAAGCATCAACATGCTGTGTCCATTCTAACTGTGCCAGGAGATTGTGTTCCCAAAAATTACTTTGGGGTAAGCGTAAACATTTATTTTACCATGTGAATTTGACATGTTGTCCTTGCTAAGTGCTGTTACGACTGGAATTCTTCGGGATGTGTGGCCATATTTATATTAAAGAGTTCATCGTGCTATGTTATCGAATGCACTTTGGTTTGATCATGCAGGGCACGAAACTGGCAGAATAACTCAAGTCACTGGGTAGTAGGTCCACAATACACATGTAGTAAATACATATTAGGTTTTCTTCACAATACAATAGCAATGGAGAATCTTCATAATCTATCTCCTCATAAATATGGTCAGTCCATAAGGCAAAAAGAATGCATGTTGAAATAATACATATATTCGTCTTCTATATTCAGTTCTGGCCGTTCTGACTAAGAGGTATGTGTCATTCACGGACATCCAAGTAATGCGAACCAGAAACGAGAATTTATGTTTCTTCTTGCATAAATTACTTCTCTGTGAGATGCAGAACTTCTTATAAGTTCAGGACCATCTTAACAATCGTTGAAACAAGTGGGGTCCTTCAAAAATATAATGATGCGACGTAAAGATACTTAATTTCTCCACAATTCCGGGAGCTCCAAAAATACGTCAAGCTTGGACGAATGAAACATATGAAAGGCCCAGAATATTAGTCGTTAAAATAAATTAGCGCAAACGCGTTACGTCATTGACAACCGGTGACGTATACAAATATATTGTATACAAATATACAAATACAAGTTAAAGATCGTGCAAAACATGTTTTTACCATAAATAGCACATATCTCCTTAAATAACAATGGATATAGACCTGCGTGAAAACCTTAGTCACAGTCTGTTTGCCTATGCGTACTAATTTAAGTAATGATGCAAGATAGAAATATGTCAGTCATAAGTCATCAGTCAAGGAAAGAAAAGGAAAGTCAAATGCATTTAATTACATACATCATGAAAATACAAGAGAAAAAAACTCAAATGAATACATAATTTTGCTTAAAAAATGACACAAAGAAAAATGGAACTAACTAATGTTTAAAAATGCATGAATAAAGAATTTAGAGGTTATCTCTGAAAGAAATCATTTTACTAAATCTAAAGATGAGAAAAGGAAATTTAAAAAAAAATTAGAAGTCATATTTGAAAATATTAAATCATAATGGATTTAAATTAAAAAGGTTAATGCTATAATGTCAAATTGATGGGATCACTTTCCTGAATATATCTAATAGCATTTGAATGCGAAGATAACTGTTTACAAAGTCATCTCATTTAAATTAACTTCTGTATCTCTTGCGAAGAATACAATGTCCCACAAATAATTGTGTGCATGCGTAGGATCACAGTTACAAATGCGAATATTGTCATTAATAACAGCAAGTCAATTTCAATAATACCAAGTACACAAGCTCCTCCAGAACTCTTGAGATGTTCGTAAAATGTGAATGTGAGAGATCATTCTGAGAGAACTGTGCAACCAATGTTCGACTAATGCCGTCAGATAGACTGCTGGTTTATCGTCTCGCAAAATTATCGTACGTGTGATGGAAGTAAAATCGAACGACAGTGTAAGTTTATGAAGTCAATCCATGATTAACGAATATTCGACAGGTGCTGACAGGTAGGCTGCTGGTGGATAGTTATAAACATGTTCATAAGTGTGCCGAAACAAGTTGAAGCGACAGCGTAAGTTCATGAAATCATATAACGGTTGGCAACTGTTCCTACGTGCTGTCAGGTAGGCTGCTGGTGGATAGTCATACTCATTTTATGTGTGTGCCGTAGGCAAGTCGAAAGCAGCGTTAGTTCATCGTATCAGGTTCTGATTGAGGACATCATGATAGGACGTCGGCTACAACATTTGAAGAACCTGGGATTGCCTGAATCTCGTATTGGAATGCCTGAAGTAGAACAGCAAAGCGGTCCAATTTTGGATTCTTGTGATTCGATTTTTTTAGAAAAGCACATGCTTTCTGATCGGACTGAATGATGAATTTGGAAATCAAAAGATAGCACTCCAGTTTTTGTATGGCCCAGATTATCGTCAAAAGTTCACGCTCTATAACTGGATATTTCTTCGCTGTGTCCGAAAGTTTGCGTGATATAAATATATAAATATAAACATAAATAAATATATAAATATATAAATATATAAAAATATATAAAAATATATAAATATATAAATGTATATAAATATATATAAATATATATATATATATTGTGGGAAATGATTCCTGTTACGATGACATGATGTTTGATTGGTGACAATTAGTAATATAGATCTTGTGAAACATGCATTGTGTTTAGACTACTCCAGGATTAAATATAAATCAATAAACATTTTACGTAGCACAATGATGGCTCAGTCCGATTCAAAGTAGGCTTCTTGGGAATCACACAGTGCTCCCAGCGTTTCTTCCTCTTTTTAAAACACTCTGCGAAGGCATTTTTTTTTTGGAAGCGCCATCAGTTGCGTCGTCGTATTTTCTTTAATCTCATCGACGGTCTGAAATTTTCTACCTTTCAAACATGATTTCAATTTTAGAAAAATCCAAAAGTCGCAGAGTGCCAAGTCTGGGCTATAGGGTGGATGAGTTACCTGGTTGATGTTATGTTTCAACAAATAACTTTACACTAGATGTGATGCATGGGCGGGCGCGTTATCGTGATGAAGACGCCAATCGCCAGTTGCCCACAACTGTGGTCGTTTTCGTCGTACTGCATTTTTCAACCGACGGAGAACTTTGAGGTAGTACTCCTTATTAATTGTTTGGCCTGAAGGAGCGTACTCGCGATAGATAACACCTTCCCAATTAAAAAACACTGTCAACATGGTCTTGATCTTGCTACGGTTTTGCCGCGCCTTCTTCAGGCGTGGAGAACCAGGCGACTTCCACTGAGGTGACTGAGCCTTCGTTTCTGGATCATAGCAGTAGATCCACGATTCATCTCCGGTTAAGATTTTCTTCATGAAATCTGGGTTAGTGGTTGCGGTTTGAAGCAAATCATTAGCAACTGTGGCACGAAGTTCCTTCTGCTCTGGTAGCAGAATCCGCGGAACATATTTTGCCACGACACGTCTCATACCCAGATCCTGGGTCAGAATCTGGGATACAATAGATTTTGGAATTCCAAGATCTTTTTCTAGTTCTCGCACTGTCAGTAGCCAATCTTTGTTGATTGCAGCCCGTACACGTTCAACGTTTCTGGTTTTCTGCTTGTTGCAGGCTTTCCAGAAATGAGATCACATTCAACAGATTCTTGGCCATCTTTGAAGCGTTTGTGCCACACCTTTATTTGTGTAGCACTCATTGCAGCGTCGCCAAAAGCCTTCTGAATCATCACAATAGTGGTCGTGGAGGAATATTGAAGCTTGACGCAAAATTTGATGCAGATTCTTTGCTAACCTCATTCAGCTATTTTGATTGCGACGACCTCACAGTGCACGTGCTCACTAGACGGCCTTTAATGGTCGCGCTGACTGGTGTAGCAACGTCAACATTGCACACGTATGTGCATAACAGGCCACTCTATTTGGCTGCCACGTTACATCGATGTCGCGCAAACGGGTTTTCTAAGATTAATTATGTCCGATTCTTTTCCGGACAACCCTCGTACATAATGTAGGATTTAGCACACAATCGAATTCTTGCACCAGTCCTTTGGAACTAGCATCTGTGCAAAGATAATAAGGTATTTTAATATCTGATAACCTCAATAAAGGAGGATTTTTTTAAAAAATTGCATTTATACTCTAACGTGGCCTGGCACTCTCGTGACAGTGCACCTGATTGAGTAAGCCCTTTTTCAACAGAAAGAAAAGGGAAGTACTGGCAGCAAAAGATTAGTAACAAATCTACTGTTGAATTGAACTAGACCTAAGAGACTTTGAGCTTGTTTTTTCGTAGTAGCAGTGTACAACTTCAGAATTTTTGAGACATTTTGTGGGACGGTCTGAAGACAACTGTGACCAACCGTGTGACCAAAAAAAAATTTTCAAATGCAATCTTAACGTTGGTAGGTCGTGCAATCAAGTGATGAAGACGAAGAGTGTCTAATAAAGAAAGTAGACCTACGAAAGGCTCTCCCCCAAGTTGAGCTGAACAGACATATGCCGTCTATATAGGTTACGATGTCAGATCCGTGCGAGATAATTTTGCGCATCTTTCTAACTAATGTGGCAGGGGCGTTCACAAGCCCGAAATGCATGAAATTCCACTGGTATAAATCACATGGAGTAGAAAAAGCAGTTAGTGGTTCGGCCCTATCAGTTAATGGAACGTGCCAGTAACCTTTGGTAAGATCAATTTTCGTAAAAAACATAGCCCTAGCAAGGCGAGATAACAGATCATTAAGCAAGGGTATGGGTTTAGCATAGAATAGTATAGGGATATTGAGGTTACGATTAAAAAAATATATTTCCATGTTGTAGTCTTATTTTTCTAACAATCACAATAGGTTATGCATACACAATCCCACTCCGGAGGTTTACGACATATTCAAATGATGACTGATTATGCTGAGTCATCACAGGTTAGGAAGTAAATTGAATAGCCATGTCCTTGGTGGAATGATCCATCATTGCCAAATGACCATCGTCATTAGCAAAATCCATGGTACTTAAAGCTAAAATGAACAAAATAACCAGTAACATCCTATGAAGAAATTGTGGGTAGTTAGTAGAAACCAATTTACTAATTATACGGTCACATGTCATGAGTGCTGAGAGTAGCATCCCAGTGATCATAGTCCATAAGTATATGAAATAAATGTTAGGCATTATTTGGTTTGTGACAGATGTGCACCTGTAAATAGGTACATGTGACGAGTAGGGTGTATGTGGATGAATGTAGAAAGTCAGGCAACACTTATACACCGCTCATCTAGCTCACTGTCTAAGGAGTAATGCACCAACTCCAACAACCATATCAATCTCCAACAATATATAGGATTTTGGTACATCATTGTCATACCGTGTGATTCCTTTTGTTAAATTGGACTTAAAGTCTTCAATGTCAGGAAAACCAGACATCATATCTTTGTAATTATCATCATGAGGAGCGATCTCATCACTTTCAAAAACCAAAACGACAATAACTAGTGTTACAAGTATTATATTCACTGGCAAGTATTTGAGCACTAGTAATGACTGCGTGCGCAGTTAACTTGTGTCGCCGTTCCCACTAAATGTGTCTTCAGGTGAGCAATCTTTGATACCGTGGATACGGCCAAGTGTCAAATCAACAATATGATTCTTTAACAGACATACCCTAACTCTGATGAAAAAATGGTATATGAATGTTAACAATGGCGGTGGAATACAATACAATTATTCCACCAATAGTAATACATTTAACAAAACTACCCGTTACACAAGAGGAATGTACAAGAGACTTCCTGACTCCTACAGTTGTACAATCAGAATCACGGAGTACCGACACCTGTCTATGGTTCAACAACTCTCTGTGAAGCTGAAGTTTGCCTGTGCCATCATGGGCGGATAATGCCGTAACTGCAGGCAATGGGGGAACACACTTAACAGTGAAGTAATGTTGGGTTGAAAAAGAGTTAAACAATCGGGACAATGTGAAGCAACCTCAAAATCAAAGGCAAAACAAGCAGCTGATTGATTAATAACAGTATTGTCCTGATTATTTACGAGTGCATCACCAGTATGTGCTGAATTTGCAAGGTAATTTGAATGTGCAACATCACGAGAGGGTGATTGCTGTCGCTGGCGATTAAAAGAACCACTTTGATTTCTGTACTTTTGGGATACATGCCTAGGTGAAGAATTATGATTGTTTGATCCATAGTTATTCCAATCCCTGTTAAAAGGAATATTATTGTCCTGTATTCTCCAACTTGAGTTTTGTTGTTGCTAATATCCTATATACTGAGGTGACTAGTTTCAGTATTGTTGTCTACATCTGTTAGAACCTCCTTTATTGTACCTATCCGGCACATAATTCCTATCAAGGCTATGAGATCTTAGTCTGAAATTTGTGTTTTTCCAGGTTGTGGCTAAAGCAGCAGGTAAAGTTTCCTTAATTACATTATTAATGACACAAGTAGCTGGATGTGCATTGAAGAACTATCTTCCAATTTAATCTGGTGAAGACAGGTATATGGTTTCCTTTTTTGTAATAATGTCCAAAATGGTTTAGTCACAGTGGATAAAACGTTATCCCTCAATAACATATCCATGAGGCCATCATATGTTTTGTCAACACCTGATAGTTGAACCTATCTGTTGAAAGTCCAGTGAATAGCTGAAATTATCTCCGAAAAGTCTTTCTCAGTCTCACGGGTCATAGTTTTGAAACGCATACGATAACCCTCTGCATCTAGCTGGTAACGTTTCAATAATAGAGCCCAAGCAGCTTCATAATTATTTTTTTTTGCCTCGTCCATTGTACAGAGAGCAGTCAATGGTTCTCCATTCAAGAATTCTATTAGTCATGCACACCACTGAGAATTGTCCAGTTTATGTGCTTCACATACACTTTAAAAACTACTTAGGAAGCACGAAATGTAACCAGAACGAGGTTTAAAAATGAGCAAGCGAAATTTAGTAGACCCAGTATTTTGCCTCTTTGAGGAACAATAAACCTCTGAATCATCATTTTATTTACCCTGAATTGTCAGTGTTAGTTCCTTTAGATGAAGAAGCAGCATTTCTTTTTCATGGGCTAATTTTGCCTTTCTCTCCTCTATTTCCCTTTCATGTGTTAATTGCAATTAATTCTCCTCCAGCTCTGTAATACACCTCTTTTCATCTATTCAGCCTTCTTTTCCTCCAATTCACCAAGACGCCTCTTTTTCTCCAATTCAACACTACGCCTCCTTTCAGCTTTCTGTTTATCCTATTCCCATTGATGTGCTAAATACCTATCTTCCGATTCTCTAATTTTCCTCTCGTTTTGATTTGCTTAGGCAAACTCAATCATGGCAAAGTCCTTTAAAAATTCACCTTCTAAATCAAATGCTTTGCCCTGTTTGACAAAGTAATCTAAAGTAGCCATGTTAATTGATAATGTGACTTACTTAGTCAATACGTAAAACTATGGCTGGTTGCTTTACAATATGATGAAAGCAAAGATGGTAGCAACACTATTAAGCAATAATAATAAAGTAAATCATGTAGCAACAACATGTGAAGAAAAAGAATGCAAAAAAATATATATATATATATTAATAAGATAGTATGAGGATATAGACAAACAGTTAAACACTAGCAGCAAGGACAGAAATACTAATGGGAAATTGAAGGTAAAACAGAAAATGGAACAATCTTACAGCCAAGAAAGGACAACACAGGACCCGAATAGTGTATAAATATGAATATTGTATTAACCAAGCGACAAGAAGGTGAGATAATAGCACGAACAAAACAATCATAAAACCAAGAAAAAGAGCAATTTACAACAAGCCATTTACAAATAAATAGACGGAACGTCACACCTAAACAATCACTATAACAGGAAACAGGCTGTGAACAGAAATCGTCTTCGAGGTTCATCGAACCGGAAAATTTCACGGGCTGAAGACTGTAAATCTACAGACACATCCGTTGTGCGGACATGTGGTTGTTAACATCAGAACGCCTCTCAACAGCCCGCTAAGTCACAGAACCATCAAACATGTAAAAGAAGTGGAAAATAGGGCTTACAACACACATGCAAAGATCAACACATACAAAAGAAGGCCACTTATCTGAAAAACTGCGTTCCGGCAGATGCTCGTCCGTGGAAGGCTTCAGAGTTGCATGCAGAACATGGTGCGGCAAAGAAACATTAAAAAATCATCCGCCATTGCAGATAATGGAGACGACGTTCATATTATGTTGATAGAAGACTTGCAAAACGTCGTGAAGTGGATTTGAAATTGTAACTTGAAGCAGGAAGAATGGCGAATATGGACGACTGCAAAAGCCGGCAGATATGCGCAGTGCTGGTACTGAGTATGTAAATGAGTCCAACGGTGCAGCCTTGGAAAAATGACGATTTTGTTTCAAATATCTAGCAGCTCGATCCGAAACATACTGGTCGCCAATTTATATGTTTTTACGACTGGAATCCTTTGGGATGTGTGAACATATTTATATTAAAGAGTTCATCGTGCTATGTTATCGAATGCACTAGTGTTTGGTCATGCAGGAAACGAAACTGGCAGAATAACTCAAGTCGCCGAGTAGTAGGTCCACAATACACATGTAGTACATATTTATTAAGTTTTCTTTACAATACAATAGCAATGGAGAATCTTCAAGATCTGTCTCCTCATAAATATGGACAGTCCATATGGCAATAAGAATGCATGTTGAAATAATACATATATTCGTCTTCTCTATTCAGTTCTGGCCTTTTTGACTAAGACGTGCGTGTCATTCACGGACACCCAAGTAATGCGAACCAGTTACGTGAATTTATGTTTCTTCCTTTATAATTTACTTCTCTGTAAGGTTCGGAACTTCTTATATGTTCAGGACCATCTTAACGGTCGTTGAAACAAGTGGCGGCCTTAAAAAATAAAAAGATGTCACGTAAAGATACTTAATTCCTCCACAATCCCGGGAGCTCGAAAAATACTACTTGCTTGGACGAATGAATTATATGAAAGGCCCAGAATATTAGCCGTTAGAATAAATTCGAGCAAACGCGTTATGTCATTGACAACCGGCGAAGTATACAAATATATAGCGTTCAATACAAGTTAAAGATCGTGCAAAACATGTTTTTACCACAAATAGAGATATCTCCTCAAATAACAAATGGATGTATGCCTGCGTGTGGCAATATACCAAAACATATTACTTTTATTCCTTAACAAGTCGTTATATATGAGGCTGGCAAACTCAACATATGCAACTAGTATATTCATAAACATCTACAGCAAGCGCTGGTGTTTGTTTTATGCTAATTCGATCAGAAACGCGAAAGTAGCAGAGATGAATGATGATTACGTAACATGTGCCTAAATTGTAAAATATCGTCGTTTTGTGAGATATATGTACCTTGTTAATTGTAATTCAGGCAAATTATTGCAGTCACGCTGGCCAAGCTAATTTTTTCCTTAGTTCATTAACCAAAAGAATTACTGTAATTTATAATCATATTGAGGAAATAGTCAAAGAGTTATACTGTGTACACTCAGGGAGAGTAATTATATAGAGAACAGTCAGACAATGCGCTTGTTAATTTGCAGCCTACAAATGTGCTTTGCAGAGTTATTTGTTCTTTCTGTTTTGTCTAAAAATCATGGAACGAAGCTGCAAGTCCAAAATTCCTTCGCCACTAGGAGTAAGTTAAAAACAGGGTTCAACACTAATCGCCTACACTGGACGAGTTGACTGGAGAAGAGCTTGCTTCACAGAAGAATGGACGAAATCGTGGCTGCAGGACTCACTTAGACCAGCTAAGTTTATTAAGGAAACAGCAAAAGAACAATATGTTTTTATAAAGTCATGAACCCAAGTCTCAGTGAAGACCATATAATTACGTCTAAAATTCACCATCATTGCATCGCTATCTTAACCTGTCAAGACTAGTTGATTATTTATTATGTTACATGTTAGTTTAAAGCAAAACAATCGTAGTTGATTCAGTTGTTATCGGTATGAAAGAAAACGTATGAGCAAGACGTTTTAATATATATACATCTAGACATATATCTACATCTATAGAGCAAATACGTATAAAATAATTTTGCTGGATTTTCACCAGTTGGGGAATTGAACGGGCGAAGGATCAAATATAAGTTAATAGTGCTGTACCCTATGCAACATTGTTCTTGACTTCTGAAAACATCATGTGAACATGCCCTTGAAATAGAAGCGTCATTATCCTTCTAATTACAACTCTGCCAAGAGTAATCTCGTGCGAAGGTAGACAAATTTGAAGACCCATATTAGATACTCTTGTGTGTTGACCGCTGGTGGAGCACTAATGCAGAGCTAAGGGGAGGCAATCCATGACAAACATTACACATCTGTTACTGTTATTGTTAATCAGAATCGACTTCACTGCACTCCGGGCAAATCCATAGGTGCTCAGTCTCCCTCAGCAAATGTCCAAGTGTAAGAATGTTAATTGTACCTGTAGCACGCTGGTTGTACATACGACGGATGTATCCTCTCTTACGACCATTTCTCCTAGTCCCACGTTTGATGCTAAACTCGAACAGCCTCAGCCTTGTTGATTCATCCATTGCAGTGTCATTATCCATAAGGCGATCATTAATAGCTTTTATTTTCTCTCGATTATCCATGTGGTGTGTCTCACCATGTGTGCTCTCGAGGTCAGTCTCTCAGTTCTCTCATTGCCACATACCCCTGCATGACCAGAATAGTATATCCACACCAGTTCTTCAAGATGTGAGGCTTCTATTGATGTTTTCCATTCCTACCGCAGCCATCCATTCTGAACTTTCCGAAGCATGGCTTGAGAGTCTGACAATATAACTGTCCTGGTTAATGGAGTTTTCTTCTTCTTCTTCTTCCTCGTTCGTCCTGAAAAGGACGTTGGTTGCGTTGTGTCTGTTTACAGCGAAGCTGCGATATCTGCGCCTTTCGGCCAACACATCCGACTTCAGCACGACATTTTTTGGGACCGGGTTTGCCTTCCCTCTTCGATCCCTACTCTCTCAGCCAGACTGCAGTGATGCAGCCTGTTTCCAGGACCACCACGTTGAGGTGGAGTAGGGTCTTGGTCAGCTCTGGTTCGCTGACCCTGACGCAAGCAGTCAAGCTATGGGTCGCTGACTGCATTCTCTATTGCTGCGTCTTTGGGTCCCTGATGGAGTTTCAGACAGCCACCTCAGTACTTCAGTAACTGCCTCTACCTTCATTCTCATGCTGGAGGCTGTGGTTATGTAGGCTCCACTCTGTTCATCAACAACCCTGCACTTTATTCTAGCAGAGAAGCCCCATCCTAATTTCTCACCACGCACTACATTGTACACAATGGCGTCATCATCCCCAGCTAGATCACTTATCCGCTGATTAATCTCCAGCTCTGTATTTCCATTGCCGCAAGATCTGTACTCTCTGCCAGGGCCAATGATGACCTGGTGGTAGTTTGTCCAGTTCTCCACAGACCTACTCCACTCTTCTCTTTGGATACATTTTCAACCCTTGACATCTGACCAATCGTAGCCTCTGCCTGCGCCATCCTTGACATCCCCCTCTTGATTCTTGATTCTTGCTCCTTCGATGTCAGCTGCATGCACCTGTAGGGGGGGGGGGGGTCTTTTGTCGGTGGTTACCCGCATAAATGCTTCTGCCTGGGCCATCGCATATCTTGATCGAATCGACAGCAATCCGAGAATGTATCTCATTGTCACAAACTACTCGCATCCATTTATTTTGAATGCGTTCTAGTTGTTCACATTGTGACACTGACAGCGTGATGATACAGGATAAAGTATAGTCTATGTTCCAAGTGCGCAGCAGCCATTGTTTATAAGGCTGCCAGTCCTCGACACAATACTTGAACGATAGTCCACGATCAAACGTTACTCCCAGATACTTATTCTGTCTTGCCTGTCAATGTTCTGCCCACTGAAAATGATGTCTGAAAGGTCTGCTTTCACTATGGAGTTGTGTAAAGAGCACCACATCACACAGGCCTTGTTGGGATTGACCCCTGATACGGTTTCCATATACCATTTAGAAACCGCCTCTAGTGTCTCAAGTATGCCTTGGACCATTTCCTGTCTTTCTGAGCCAGTTCTGTACTTGATTATTGTCGTGGTTGAGTAAAGTGTAGAGTATTTGTCGAGTTGGACAATAGTAGTGAAATCGACAAGGGATAGACTGACAGAGTTATAGATTACACACACAGAAAGGTGTAATTAGGAGATGGACTTGAGACAACCTGGAAGAAGATTTATCTAAGTGATCTCTCTCTCCAAGCCTCAACTCACTTTTTACTGTCTAAGCATCTCCTGCTCTCACTCTTTTCTCTTATCATACATAGAGATTCTAGTAAAGAGCTAAACCAAATTAATTATGGATGAAAAGGGTCGGGAACAGCGCATTAATAAATGTGTAAACTTTATTAAAGAAGAAAAGCATGGAATTAATGCATATCATCATACACAGCATAAATTTACATCAATAATCAAATATTCATCAATAGTCATCAATAATGCAAATACACACCCACAAACACACACACCACCAACACTCATAAAACCTGTAGAACGCGGAGAAAATAACTAAGCTGTCCGACAGAGGGTCCGCTTTCGGGGACCAAAGGCGCTAGCTCCAGAAAGTGTCTTACCGATAAATATCCTTCAAGATGACTGAAGTGAAATACCGAACTTTCCTTGTCGGGCTAAACGTTGGTGACCCCTAATTGCGCGAGGGAACACTGGAAGACGTTGTTTATCTCCTGCTGACCAAATAAACAAACTGAGCGACAGTCCGTCCGCTTTTCGTGGGACCAAATGTGCTAGCTCCAGAAAGTGTATTACTTGTAGATCCTTCGTGAGGGACAAGCCTACAAAACTTTCTTTGTTGGTGCTAAACGTTGGTGACCGCTACTCGCGAGAGGAAGCTGGAACTCTGTCCATAGATGGCTGCTCATACGTGCGAGGTTTTAAGTATCCAGAAAATACACCAGAAGAAGTCACTTGAGGACAAAGAGTCCCAGGCGCGCTTATCCTGCGCTAGGCTCTGCTTGGCTGTAAATCCTGTTTAAACTGGTTTGGCTGTGGTTTGCTGAGTGCCCCGTTTAGGCACAAAAAGGCGGGTGATATGGAATTCTGCTATAGGCATGCTGAGCGGTTTTGATATTCTGGAAGCCGCAATGCTCTGGCTGGTAATCCAATAGGCGAGTAGAGAACTATTACTGCGTTTGGCGATTCCAGATTTTGCGTTGGCTCCGTTGCACTGCGTGAGCTTAACTTGGCGTTGACAAAAAGGGGTTTTGATTCAGGAACGGGTTGACGATTCGTTGCTAGATGTATACAGAAACCCTCTAGATCGAAGAGTAGATGACTTTCTTCGCCTGACTGGGGTCTGCTCTAGCGATTCGGTCTCCCTGAAACTGAGACCCAAAAAAGACACCTTTTACCTTCAAGCAACGACAAAAACACACTAACTTTATACAGAAAGTTTCGCTCCACTATGGGATTGTAGTTATTGCTATGATAGTTTAGGGCTGTCTTTAACCATGTCCCCGGTTCCTTAAAAATGTCAATTATCAACACGCGCCCACATAGGCTTAATATCGTTTGTACACCCATGTAACTGTCATTAAATGTTCTGACAGCAAAAACCTACTCCTCTTCTCCCAATCTCAACATACAGGAAACCTAACCTGTAGTTACAGTTAAATGAATATGCTTATTCATCTTACAACATTAAATGAATTTACATAAACAGATTACAGCATTTGACATTACACAAATAAAACGTATGTCCCCTTGGGGAAATATATTAGCATTCCACAAAATGAGTACATAGAAAAGGCAATGTTCTTGCTATAATATAACACAGTTGTGGCTGAATCATAAGATATAATTATATCTATGCCTGGTGACTGCTTTCGGTGAAAGTTATAGCCTAGTGTCTAGCCACACAAGTAAGCATAAAATGATTCTCCCTTGCCACTAGAAATATCTATCAAAAAGGAATAAGTGACTATCTCCTATAATCCAGAGTTATTACCTGCATCTCACTTTTCAGTTTTAAAGTGAACAATCCACACCTGACATTATCTTACAGAAATGACAGTTAATTAAGCCCATACTTAACCCATGATAAGCGTCTGTGGACTGATTCTACCTAGTATCTGTTATTATAAGTTTAACATTTAACCCATGATAAACCGTAACAGTTTAAGCACCCTTACTAAGGCCGTAGACAACGCTACCTTATCCCTGAATAAAATTACTAGGAGAAAACCTCAAAATGAATTCCCATCACTTCCTATCAGATATATAAAAGCTAACATGAATATATCATATTATAATAAGATATGTCAACTCACCCCGAAAATGACTAGAGAAAGGCCTTAACATTTTAGTTCTGTTAAAGTCTGCCTAATTCTCATGATGGTCCATCTCGGGCCAGGAATATCTTCACGAATGTGTTTGACGTAGTAAAATTTCAAATCTTATAGCTTACAAACCATTCTACCCGGAACACCTGCATAGCCTGATTCTACAGATGTATCGGCGTAATGCGTAATACCGGGTAAGACAAAGGTTTCAGAAGCAACAACTTTGCGAAAATTCCCACAGAGAGACAATCATAATATTATGTGCTCTTTGCTCATCTAAGGGCAAACAACCCACAAACTGACCGCGATTGTTATCTCCCCCTAAAACAGATCAAACTCGTTACCCAGGCCTCAAAGGGTACTAGCCGCTTGTGATCAAACGTTTTAAAGCGACCAGAGAAATTCCCCTGTTCGGACCACAGAGGGTACCCGCCGCTAACGAACCGTTTCTTTCACAGAAACCGTCTTTGGCTCGTTCTAACACTTTAAGCGTAACAGACGTTCTTATGATCAGGCCAGGTGTGCTGACGTAACATTATCGTTCGCTGACCGCTGCAGGCTCGAACGTAAACAACCTCGGGTGGGGTTTGAGAAGGAGAAAACAATTGGGCCACACAGGTAGCAAAGCAAAGAGAAACAAAATGTATAGGAAAACAGAACATTAAAGAGTAATAACATTGAGACGAGATGGAAAAATAAATTAAGTCACTGTCTACGTGACAAGTTGCCCCCTTTTTTAAAGTGCGTGAAACACGGACTAAATGACAGTATTTTATCTTTTCCATAGACGTCCATTACATGTCATTGAACATCCTATAATCATAATACAAATTCGTTTCCAACTTCTGTCAGTACTTAGCTATTGAGAGGATTGGTTACTATCATCCGAATGAACACCCTCCCATGGTACAAATGCAAGCTAGTAACTGACTATCTGTAGCTTCTTATCTCAGATTAAAGAGCTACTCCTGAAAAAAATTAACCCTTTAAAAAAAAAATTTTCTGACTTTTACAACAATAGTCGTCAGATTTGTCAACCAAAAACTCAGCAGTGTTACCATCAACCTTTACCAGCTGTCTCATGTGTAGCATGAACAATAAATGTAACTAAATATTTATGATTGCTGTGGAGAAAAAAACGCTGTTCCGACTTCCACCCAAAAGAAATAGTTCGTTATGTCTAGGGGAAAGAAATTCCTATAATCTGCCGAACACTAAACTCTAAGAATCAAGATAGAATCTTGCGATAGATTCCTCCTCGGATCGAGCACATATTAATTGTCGTACTAGATGGGTCCTAGAATCTCGGACAGGCTTTCATTAATTGTCGTGGTTGAGTAAAGTGTAGAGTATTAGTCGAGTTGGACAATAGTAGTGAAATCGACAAGGGATAGTGGACTGACAGAGTTATAGATTACACACACAGAAAGGTGTAATTAGGAGATGGACTTGAGACAACCTGGAAGAAGATTTATCTAAGTGATCTCTCTCTCCAAGCCTCAACTCACTTTTTACTGTCTAAGCATCTCCTGCTCTCACTCTTTTCTCTTATCATACATAGAGATTCTAGTAAAGAGCTAAACCAAATTAATTATGGATGAAAAGGGTCGGGAACAGCGCATTAATAAATGTGTAAACTTTATTAAAGAAGAAAAGCATGGAATTAATGCATATCATCATACACAGCATAAATTTACATCAATAATCAAATATTCATCAATAGTCATCAATAATGCAAATACACACCCAATGCAAAATACACACCCACAAACACACACACCAACACTCATAAAACCTATAGAAAGCGAAAAAAATAACTAAGCTGTCCGACAGAGGGTCCGCTTTCGGGGACCAAAGGCGCTAGCTCCAGAAAGTGTCTTACCGATAAATATCCTTCAAAATGACTGAAGTGAAATACCGAACTTTCCTTGTCGGGCTAAACGGTGGTGACCCCTAATTGCGCGAGGGAACACTGGAAGACGTTGTTTATCTCCTGCTGACCAAATAAACAAACTGAGCGACAGTCCGTCCGCTTTTCGTGGGACCAAATGTTCTAGCTCCAGAAAGTGTATTACTTGTAGATCCTTAGTGAGGGACTAGCCTACAAAACATTCTTTGTTGGTGCTAAACGTTGGTGACTCCCCTTATAGCGTGAGTGGGGCTGGAACTCTGTCTATCTTTCTTGCTGGCCAAATAACCGAACTGAGCGACAGCCTGTCCGCTTTTCGTGGGACCAAATGTGCTAGCTCCAGAAAGTGTATTGCTTGTAGATCCTTTATGAGGGACTAGCCTACAAAACTTTCTTTGTTGGTGCTAAACGTTGGTGACCGCTACTCGCGAGAGGGGGCTGGAACTCTGTCCATAGATGGCTGCTCATACGTGCGAGGTTTTAAGTATCCAGAAAATACACCAGAAGAAGTCACTTGAGGACAAAGAGTCCCAGGCGCGCTTATCCGGCGCTAGGCTCTGCTTGGCTGTAAATCCTGTTTAAACTGGTTTGGCTGTGGTTTGCTGAGTGCCCCGTTTAGACACAAAAAGGCGGGTGATATGGAATTCTGCTATAGGCATGCTGAGCGGTTTTGATATTCTGGAAGCCGCAATGCTCTGGCTGGTAATCCAATAGGCGAGTAGAGAACTACTACTGCTGTTGGCGATTCCAGATTTTTGCGTTGGCTCCGTTGAACTGCGTGAGCTTAACTTGGCGTTGACAAAAAGGGGTTTTGATTCAGGAACGGGTTGACGATTCGTTGCTAGATGTATACAGAAACCCTCTAGATCGAAGAGTAGATGACTTTCTTCGCCTGACTGGAGTCTGCTCTAGCGATTCGGTCTCCATGAAACTGAGACCCAAAAAAGACACCTTTTACCTTCAAGCAACGACAAAAACACACTAACTTTATACAGAAAGTTTCGCTCCACTATGGGATTGTAGTTATTGCTATGATAGTTTAGGGCTGTCTTTAACCATGTCTCCTGTTCCTTAAAAATATCAATTATCAACACGCGCCCACATAGGCTTAATATCTTTTGTACACCCATGTAACTGTCATTAAATGTTCTGACAGCAAAAACCTACTCCTCTTCTCCCAATCTCAACATACAGGAAACCTAACCTGTAGTTACAGTTAAATGAATATGCTTATTCATCTTACAACATTAAATGAATTTACATAAACAGATTACAGCATTTGACATTACACAAATAAATCGTATGTCCCCTTGGGGAAATATATTAGCATTCCACAAAATGAGTACATAGAAAAGGCAATGTTCTTGCTATAATATAATACAGTTGTGGCTGAATCATAAGATATAATTATATCTATGCCTGGTGACTGCTTTCGGTGAAAGTTATAGCCTAGTGTCTAGCCACACAAGTAAGCATAAAATGATTCTCCCTTGCCACTAGAAATATCTATCAAAAAGGAATAAGTGACTATCTCCTATAATCCAGAGTTATTACCTGCATCTCACTTTTCAGTTTTAAAGTGAACAATCCACACCTGACATTATCTTACAGAAATGACAGTTAATTAAGTCCATACTTAACCCATGATAAGCGTCTGTGGACTGATTCTACCTAGTATCTGTTATTATAAGTTTAACATTTAACCCATGATAAACCGTAACAGTTTAAGCACCCTTACTAAGGCCGTAGACAACGCTACCTTATCCCTGAATAAAATTACTAGGAGAAATCCTCAAAATGAATTCCCATCACTTCCTATCAGATATATAAAAGCTAACATGAATATATCATATTATAATAAGATATGTCAACTCACCCCGAAAATGACTAGAGAAAGGCCTTAACATTTTAGTTCTGTTAAAGTCTGCCTAATTCTCATGATGGTCTATCTCGGGCCAGGAATATCTTCACGAATGTTTTTGACGTAGTAAAATTTCAAATCTTATAGCTTACAAACCATTCTACCCGGAACACCTGCATAGCCTGATTCTACAGATGTATCGGCGTAATGCGTAATACCGGGTAAGACAAAGGTTTCAGAAGCAACAACTTTGCGAAAATTCCCCCAGAGAGACAATCATAATATTATGTGCTCTTTGCTCATCTAAGGGCAAACAACCCACAAACTGACCGCGATTGTTATCTCCCCCTGAAACAGATCAAACTCGTTACCCAGGCCTCAAAGGGTACTAGCCGCTTGTGATTAAACGTTTTAAAGCTTACTTACTTACTTACTTAGTCGTTCCCCTTCTACCGTGAGGTGTAGAGGTTTGGAAGAGAGAGCGCCAGACCATTCTATCAGCTGTCTTCTTCCTGGCCTGGTTCCATTCTAGTCCTCGGTCCTTCAAAGATTGTCTAATGTTGTCCTCCCAGCGGACTCTGGGTCGTCCTGGAGGTCTGGATCCCTGGCTCTTTGTTTCCCATGCTTGTCGTGGTAGCCGATCTTCTCCCATTCTGCAGACATGGCCAAACCATCTTAATTGGGACTGTTCTATTTGGGTCTGCAGCGGATGGGATTTTAGGCCTTGACGGATCGTCTGGTTGCGGACCATGTCTCTTCTTGTTACTTAAACCACTTTCCTCAGATACCTCATTTCTGAGGTTTGGATCTGGCTTTTGTGGGTTGTAGTCATTGCCCACGACTCGCATCCATATGTCAAGACTGGGACATAGGTGGAGCGGTATACAGCCATCTTCGTTTTCTTACCAACCTCTTTCTTTCTGAGGAATCCACGATTTATGGCCTGAAAAAGTCTCCCAGCCGCTGCTTTTCGAGTGGCCAACTCTTCTTTGATGCCTCCCTTTCGGTCTATAATAGCTCCGAAATATTTAAAGTGGTCGACCTGCTCCAGGACCTGTTCTCCCAACTTAATCTGATGTTTTCTTTCTTCTCGTGATATCACCATGGATTTTGTTTTAGAGCTGCTTATGACCATCCCTCTCTTCTCCAGCTCTTCCTTCCAGACTTGCAGGTTGGATTGGAGATGTGCCTCTGATTTAGCAATCAGGGCAACATCATCAGCAAATGCCAGCTCCGAAATATAGACCTGTCTCATCT
The DNA here is from genome assembly GCA_024509875.1 of Oreohelix idahoensis. Classification (NCBI taxonomy): domain Eukaryota; kingdom Metazoa; phylum Mollusca; class Gastropoda; order Stylommatophora; family Oreohelicidae; genus Oreohelix; species Oreohelix idahoensis. Next base: position 78,967 of record JAMPIV010002115.1, on the reverse strand, counting down.
TCCAGTACCCCACTGAATACTTTCTTGTTCTCTGCTTACATGCCTTGATGACATCGTCCATAAGGAGTATGAAGAGGTAAGGTGATAGGATATCACCTTGTCTTACACCAGTGGTGGTCCTGAACTCTTCTGACTTATGGTTTGCTGTCCTCACGTAATTTCTGCAAGACTTGTAGAAGCTCTGTATAGCATGAATCAGAGGTGCTGGAATATTCTTCCTTGCCAAACAGTCCCAAAGTTTGCTCCAGGGGACCCTGTCAAACGCCTTTTCCAGATCTATGAAACAAAGATGGATCTCACTCTTATACTCAAGGGCCTTTTCACTCAGCTGTCTGAGTGTGAAGATTAGGTCTTGAGTACTTCGGTTTGCTCGGAATCCGCACTGGACCTCATCCAATTGTGGCTCAGCTAGGCGTCGGAGTCTCTGCTCTAGGATTCTAGAGTAGATTTTACCAGGGACACTGAGAAGGAATATGCCTCTATGGTTTCCACATTGTCGATTGTCACCCTTTTTGAAAATTGGTGTTATGATGGCAATCTCCCAATCCTTTGGTATGGTCTTGTTGCACCATGCTGCCTGTAGGACCTTTAAGAGTAATAGGTCGCCTGATGCTCCCATGTACTTAACCATTTCTGGTGTTATACCGTCATGCCCTGCTGCTTTGCCCATCTTGATTTTCTCTAGTGCTGCCCTCAGTTCTTCCATCTTTATGTCATCTTCACCATCATTGGTTTCCTCTTCTGTGTCAGTGGTTATCATTTCTGATGCTTCCCCATGCTCACCATCCAGGAGTTCTGAGAAATATTCTTTCCATCTTTCCATTACTTCCTTCGGCGCAGTAAGCAATTTGCCTTGCTTGTCCTTTATAAATTTGAGAGGGCATTGTTTTTCTTTCCTCATGTTCTTTAGGGTCTTATAGAACAATTTCTGGTTTTCTTGTGCATCTTTTTCTAGCTTTTCTCCAAATTCTTCCCAGGACTTCTGTTTTGCTGCTAGCACTTTGTTCTTTGCTTCTGTTCTGAGTGTCACATATTCTCTATATTTTTCCATTTGTCCTGTTGTGTTTTTAGCTCCTAAGTATTGTTTCCATGCCATTTTCTTCTCTCTTATTTTCTCTTTGACTTCCTCTGTCCACCAAGGTGTCCTCTTTCTCTGGTTCCCAAGTCGGACTTCACCGCATGCTTCTGCAGCAGCTGTCTTTATGATATCCTTGAATTTATTCCAGAGGGTTTCCAAGTTCTTCTGTGTTGCTCACTGCTGTAGCAATAAGCCCCTGATATCTGGTCTTAATTTCTGGCTCTCTCAGCTTGTAGGTCTTAATGCTCATTTCTCCTGCTCGTTTATTTGGTTTCTTGCGTGATGTTGGGCAGTTCCTAGGCTGAGCAACTCTTTCAGTTGTTCGTTTGATTGTTAGCAGGTAGTGATCACTTCCAATCTCTGGCCCCCTCCAGACTCTTGCATCTCGGACATATCTGAATGAGCTTCTCCGAACTATGGCATAGTCGATCACTGACTTCTCATTCTTGGTTGGTTCACATCTAGTGTATGCATGTATGCGCTTATGGGGGAACTTTGTGTTTGTAATGATCAGATTCTGCTCACTGCAGAATCTAAGGAGTCGCTTTCCATTGTCATTGAGAGTATCTTCTCCATATCTTCCGATAACTCCACCCCATCTAGCATGGTCATTTCCAACTCTGGCATTAAAATCTCCGAGCATTAACTTCATCTAGGCAGTCATCCACTGTCCTTTGAAGCAGCTCGAAGAATTCCTCCTTGACCTCTGCTCTCTCATCCTCATTTGGCCCATACACTATGACCAGGTTGACTATGGTTTCTCCTTCTTTTAGTTTTACACCCATAATGCGCTCGGAGACAAAGTTCCATCCCTTGATACTATCTTTTTGATTTTGGGCCACAATGCAACCCACGCCCCCTTTAGCTCTTTCAGATATGGGTACACCACTGTAGAGCAACGTGTTGCCATCGAGATCCATGACTCCTTGTCCTTTTTTCTTCGTTTCCGTTATAGCCAGGATTTCTAGTTTTGCTTTCCTCATCTCTTCCACCAGCTCCTCTTCCTTCCCATTTATACTTCTTGTGTTCCAAGTTCCATAAGTCGTAGTCCGTAGTCCGTTCCAGTTCGTCGACTTTAGAATCAGTCCGGTTTTCTCTCTTGTAGTTCGCGTAATCATGATTTAAAGCAAACAGGTGATTGGCCTGTTGTGCAGAAACCACACATTCTATAAATATGTTTGTATCGGGTAGGTTTTCTTAATTGTGTAAACTCTATCACGGCAGCGGCCGTACGGCTTACTCTTTATGATTTCCAACTGCCGGGTTATTTTTAACGTGCAAAAGGTGTACTCGGGACCTACTATTTTTCGCTCTTATCCATGAAGGCTAGGCATCCGATCTCACTACTCAGAGAATCAGGGCGAAGTAAGAAGTTATTAGTACAAAGTGGTTGTGAAAAAATTCAATCAAGAATATTCCCTGTACTGAGAACCGACCCTAGTTCCTTTAGAATTTGATGTGGACGCCATGTCTCTTTGCCACTCTGGTCCCCGGGATAGGAGAGAACCAAGTAAGAAAATGTCTTTAAAGGTTTGTCCAAGTGCGCTTTTTGGCGCCGATGGAACATTTCGGTGTGTACATCTGCGACTACAACCACAACATATGGGTATGAGGTATCTTTAAAAGTGGCAGAGGAAATAAGTATCCTCATCTTTTACATGGGCATCAAACTCCATATTATTTAAAGTATTTTTATTCTAAACACGGTAAACAACATTTATTTTAACAATTTAAGAAATGTACTAATAAAAATAAGAGATTCGTTCGTACCTTACATAAATTTGTATAATGAATTGATCAAAAATAAATACAAAATCAAAATCTGTTATTTAGTTTGATATTTTATTAATATTTAAATTGTTCCCCTTTAAAATCAATTTGGATGCCTTCCCCTAATTTCTTAATCTCTGCTGCTTTTAAAGTATCACAAGGTTGAGTTCTTTTTTTTTCCCTTATTTCCGAGATTGGACATGACGTCAAAACCTGACAAAAGATGTGATCTCTCAGTTATAAGTCGGGTATAATGTGTACATTTGTATAACATTTTGACATCTGGATTGTTATCTCTGTCCTTTTCTTTTTAAATTTAGTGGGGGGTGGGGGGGGGGGGGGGGGGTGGGGGGGGCAATTTTATTAGCCATGAAAAGGTTTATTTCTGTGAAGGACTGCTAGCTGGATGTTTGGCCGTCACGTCGTAAGTTTATTCGGGTGTTGCTGCTTATTCAATCCATATACTTTTTTTTTTCTAAGCGTAATAATTTTACCTCTAAATCTATTATTGCTAGTGTGCCGACGTGTCGTTAAAAGTACTACTAGCTGAAATGAAGATTCATGTGTATTTTTCGATTCCTCTTGTGTCTACCGATACTGTGGTCTTCCTTAACTCCAGCTGATTTATGACTTAATCAATGACGATTTGACGCATGGTGTCTAAAATAACAATAAGTAATTCTTCTATTGGATTGTTTAATGTTTGAGTGTGTTGATTTATTTCATATGTCAGTGATAAACTGTCTATCTTGTTCTACGGTATAGATTCGTTGTTGGTTTACTACTTTATTTTACTACCCGTAGTTACATAACTGTAATATCTGTAGTCAGTTGTTGGAGTTGGGGTTTGATGTGTAGTTTTTGCTTACTTGACAGCGTATTTGTTGTCAATTTATTTATTGTCTTAGTTAAAGATGTAAACAATCATTCGCATACCACAATGACACACATCAATAATTTCACAAAACATATCTGAAAGCGTAGCTATTCTCCTCCAGTCAGACCATCAGTAGTTCTTTCAGTATTCCTAATCTATCCCAGTTAGATCGTCTGTAGCTCTGTCAACATTACAAATCTCTTCCAGGCATTCATCTGTAGTTCCATTCAACATTACAAATTTGTTCGAGTTCTAATCCAATCTTTGGTTCTGTCAACAATACAAATCTGTCCCAGTTAGCTCAGCTCAACTGTCGTTCTGTCACCAATACAAATCTGTCCCAGTTAGCTCAGCTCATCTGTAGTTCTGTCAGTATTACTAATCTATCCCAGTTAGATCGTCTGTAGTTCTGTCAACATTACAAATCTGTCTCAGTTAGATCAGCTCATCTGTAGTTCTGTCAACAATACAAATCTGTCCCAGTTAGCTCAGCTCATCTGTAGTTCTGTTAAGATTGTGACGAATCAGTTGTGCACTTTTATAACTTTCATCCTCTCCGGCGGTATCACTTCGTTTCTTCATTTTCCTCACCGATCGTCCTATGTTTTGACATATTTTATGCACCTAAATTCAGCTCTAGCCGCTCTCAGACTTGTGTACGTTTCGCCCTGTGAATCGTCGTAAGCTTATTAGGCAGGTCAGCGAATAATTTATCACCTCAGTTCTCGAGCTACCTTTAATAAAGTCGATCTTTATTGACACAAGGTGGTAGCCCAGGATCGATGAAAAGAAAGTCATATTGTCTGTCTGAGAAATGCGTCTTAGGGATTTACGCAAACACAGGTGATAAGACGTAATCGTTTTCGCGGGGCCATGGTTGTATCAATATTACCGATAATCTGTTTGGAGAGACAATATTGTGGGAAAGAATCTAGACGGGAGATAAGTTCACATATTTGTTTGTGAGTTTGCATAAAGATGCAATTCGAAGTATTACTGCATTATTAGAAAGATGTCACGCGTTGGAATTTTAAAATTTGATATTATAAAACACGCGGCGGATATTATGATTTAACACCCTGACCCATTAATTCTTAAGAGTTTACCATTGGCTTAATGTGAGAACCGGAATAGACGTTGACTTTCATTGACAAATTTATTGAAAGTGCAATCTGGGATGTGAACTGAGAAATATAAATATAATCTATCGAAATCGGAGTCACAAATCAGACTGCATCGCCGCGTAAAGCTAGCAATTTACCAGAGCCAGAGAGACGATCGGGCAAAGGATCCCACAATTCTAAGTGACATATCGAAGTATTTGGGCAACTTTGAAATCCGCATTTTTTTATACAAGACTATAAACTTATAGGACCAGGACAGAGTATTTGGGCGACTTCGAAACTTAAAAGTAAACCCGTATTTTTAAATACAAAGACTGGAGACCTAAAGAATCAAATCACCCGTCATAACAGGAAAACTATAATTTCCCAGACCAAGTGATTCTTATGCATCGTCATCCTATGTCCACTCTAACTGTGCCAGGAGATTGTGTTCCCAACAATTACTTTGGGGTAAGCGTGAACATTTATTTTACCATATGAATTTGACATGTTTTCCTTGCTAGGTGGTGTTACGAATGGAATTCTTCGGGATGTGTGACCATATTTATATTAAAGAGTTCATCGTGCTATGTTATCGAGTGCACTAGGGTTTCATCATACAGGTCACGAAACTGGCAGAATAACTCGTCGCTGGGTAGTAGGTCCACAATACACATGTAGTACATATTTATTACATTTTCTTCACAATACAATAGCAATGGAGAATCTTCAAGATCTGTCTCCTCATAAATATGGACAGTCCATTCCTCTCTATTCAGTTCTGGCCGTTCTGACTAAGACGGGCGTTTTATTCACGAACACCCAAGTAATGCGAACCAGAAACGAGAATTTGTGTTTCTTCTTGTATAAATTACTTCTCTGTGAGGTGCAGAACTTCTTATAAGTTCAGGACCATCTTAAAGATCGTTGAAACAAGTGGCGACCCTTCAAAAATATAATGATGCCACGTAAAGATACTTAATTCCTCCACAATTCCGGGAGCTCGAAAAATACGTCTAGCTTGGACGAAGGAAACATATGAAAGGCCCGGAATATTTGTCGTTAGAATAAATTAGAGCAAACGCGTTACGTCATTGACAACCGGTGACGTATACAAATATATTATATACAAATATACAAATACAAGTTAAAGATCGTGCAAAACATGTTTTTACCACAAATAGACATATCTCCTTAAATAACAATGGATATATGCGTGCGTGAAAACCTTAGTCACAGTATGTTTGCATATGCGTACTAATTTAAGTAATGATGCAAGATAGAAATATGTCAGTCATAAGTCATCAGTCAAGGAAAGAAAAGGAAAGTCAAATGCATTAATTACATACATCATGAAAATACAAGAGAAAGAAAAAAAATTAATGAATACATTAATTTTGCTTTAAAAAAATGACACAAATAAAAATGGAACTAACTAATATTTGAAAATGCATGAATAAAAAATTTAGAGGTTATCTCTCTGTAAGAAAGCATTTTACTAAATCTAAAGATGAGAAAAGGCAATTTAAAAAAAAAAATGAGAAGTCATATATGAAAATATTAAATCATAATGGAACTAGCATCGGTGCAAAGATAATAAGGTAAGTTTATATCTGGTAACCTCAATGTAGGAGGATTCATCATCTCATCTCATCCCGTAACCCGTCATGGGTCGTAGGGGTGCCATGGTGGAAGCATCAGCAGACAGGGTCCTCCACTGCTCTCTATCCTCAGCAATGCGTACAAGTGTGGAAAAACCGTGTCCTGCCCATTCTTTGATGTTATCAGCCCAGGATTTTCTCTGCCTTCCTCTTCTCCGTTTACCTTCGACTGTTCCCTGAAGGATCGTTTTCGAAAGAGAGTCATGACGAGTTACATGCCCAAACCAGGCAAGCTTTCGACGTTTCACTATTGACAAAAGTGGTTCTTGGTGGCCTGCATAGGTGTTTATCTTCTCTCTAACATAGACATTTGTTTTGTGCTCTTTATAGCAAATGCGCAGAATTCTTCTATAACATTTATGCTCGAAAGCCTGAATCCTTCGCTCCGTATCTGCAGTGAGTGTCCAGCCCTCACACCCATACAAGAGAATAGATAATACAAGTGATTTGTATAATTTGATCTTCACAGGAAAACTGATGTTACTTTTCCAGATCATATTCAACCTTGTCATGGCAGCTGAGGCCATCTCAAGTCTTGTCTTGATTTCTTTTACTTGATCTTCCATCACTACATATAGTGGACCCGAGATATTTAAAGGTGTTAACTTCTTCTAACGATTTGCGCATTTAACGTAATGTTGGTCGGAACATGTTTCTTATGGCTATTCACCAATATCTTGCTTTTTTCTATATTAATTTCCATCCCATATGTTCTTGTTACTTTCTCCAGTCTAGAGGTAAGGTCTTGAAGTTCTGATTCTGATCCAGCTATCAGATCAATATCATCAGCAAAACGTAGGTTGCACAGAGGTCGGCCTCCAATCGATATGGTTGATTTATAATCGTAGAGAGCCTCCTGCATAATATGTTCTAGATATATATTAAAGAGCACTGGTGACAGAATACATCCTTGGCGAACTCCTACAGTTGTTTTGAAAAATTCTCCAATGTCGTTGCTTGCAAAAACAGCACTGCTTGCGTCCTTGTATAGTGCTTCAATGATATCAATGATGTTAGTATCAAAATTGAATTTTCTCATTACTTGCCATAAGCCTTCATGCCAGACTCGATCGAAGGCTTTTGTGAAATCGATGAAGTTATGGTATAAATCGTGTTGATGTTGGAGATGTTTTTCGATAAGTAATCTAATATTGAAGATTTGTTCTGAGGTACTTCTTTTTGGTAAAAATAAGGATTAGAGAAGGATTAGAAAAAACATATGCTTTAATATACTCTAACGCGGCCTGGAGCTCTCGTGAACAGTGCACGTGATTGGGTAAGTTCTTTTTCAACAGAAAGGAAAGGTCAGTAGTGGCAGCAGAAAGATTAGCAACATATCTACTGTAGAATTCAACTAGACCTAAGAGACTATGAACTTGTTTTTTCGTAGTAGGAGTGTATACGTTCAGAATTTTAGAGACATTTTGTGGGACGGTCTGAAGACAACTGTGCCCAACCTTGTGACTTAAAAATAAAATCTCTTCAAAGGCAATCATAATGTTGGTAGGTCGAGCAGTCAAGTGATGAAAACGAAGAGTGTCTAATAAAGAACGCAGACCTACGAAGTGCTCTCCCCATGTAGAGCTGAACAGACATATGTCGTCTATATAAGTTACTATGTCAGATCCGTGTGAGAGAATTTTGCGCATCATTCTAACGAATGTGGCAGGAGCGTTCATAAGCCCGAAAGGCATGAAATTCCACTCTTATAAATCACGTGGGGTAGAAAAAGCAGTTAGTGGCTCGGCCCTATCAGTTAATGGAACGTGCCAGTAACCTTTGGTAATATCAAGTTTCGTAAAAAAGCAGAGCCTAGCAAGGCGTGATAAAAACAGATCTTTAAGCAAGACGGTTAGGGGTTTTAGCATAGCATAGATTATTATAAGGATATTGAGGTTACGATTAGCAAAATATATTCTCCATGTTGTAGTATTTTTTTCTAAACAATCACTATGGGTTATTGTATACACAATCCACTCCGGAAGTTTACGACGTATTCAAATGATGACTTATCATTGCTGAGTCATCTTCTTTCTTCTTTGATCCTTAGCCGCCGACCGTCGAAGCAAGTCAGTGGCCATCACGCCTAGTGGCATTCTTGTTAGGGCGGCAACAAATTGATTCCACTTTGCTCGGTCGGCGGCCCATCCTTCGTACAGTGCCCCAACTGTGGTTCATTCTTTGCATCTCAGCTTCCACAGTCCTCCGCCAAGTTGTTTTTTTGGTCGGCCTCTCTTTCGCTTTCCTTCAGGGGTCCAAAGCATAGCTGTTCTTGTGATGGCATCGGGGTCTCTTCTGAGGACTTGGTCAACCCAGCTCCAGCGTCTGCCAGCTATGATGGTGTGCATGTCCTCTTGCTTGCTCCGAGTAAGCAGATCTTGGTTGGTGATGGTATTCGGCCAAAAGATTCGGTGAATTTTTCTTAGGCATGTTGTGCGAAAAGAGGACAATTTCGACATCTCCTTCTCCCTGTTAAACTCTCCAGCATTCCGCAACATAGAGGAAGCACAGAAAGCACACAGCTCTGATATAATCTTAATTTTGTTCTTGTGCTATATTGAGAGGACTTCCAGATGTTGGTTAGGTCTAAAAAATGCTTTCGTTCTTTCCGTTTGTTCATTCTGTTTCGTTTATGTCTTTGCTTGCTCCGGCCGTCTGGTTTTGTTATCTACGCGGATGCTTAGGTATGTGAAGGTGTCTGGCTGTACCAGGTTGCTGATTGTATCCTTACTGACATGGGGCTCAGGCTTGCTACTTATTGAGCTTCTTTAAATTGATGTTCAAGCCCACCTGCTGGCTTATAAACTTTAAGTCTATCCGTTTTTTCCTGGATGTGTTGATGTGAATGTGCCAGCAGTGCAATGTCATCTGCATATTACAGATCTTCCAATGTAGAAAATGTAGTCCATCTTATTCCTGTTTCTACTGCCCCTATGTTGTCTGGCGCCATCACTCCCGTTTATGACTTAAAAATAGAAGTGTGATTAAAAAGTGGCCTTTCCGGTCGTACCCCTGTTCTTTACCTCAAAGGTTAGGTTTCTCGATGCCATACACTTCAAGGATTTAAAGTTGGGCCATTGAGGCTTTTTTATGATTGACACAACCCAAGCGTGGAAATTCCATAAGCCCTCAGCATTTTTCATAATAATGTCCCTTTGTGTTATTGGTCCAAAATCCTTTTCTAAATCATCGCGAAATTAAGTGTACAGTTGTCTTTGTCATTCTGATCCCACTGCTCTATTAATGTTCATGGTTAGTAAATATTTTGATTGCTGAGGTCATTCAACAGGTCATCAATGTCACGAAAACCAGACATCATATCTTTGTAATTGTCATCACGAGGAGTGATCTCATCACTTTCAAAAATTGTACAGAGACGAAAACCAGAATAACTAGTGTTACAATTATACTATTCACTGGCAAGTAACTGAGCACTAGTAATGACTGCGTGCGCAGTTAACTTGTGTCGTCGTTCCCACTGTTCTTTATCTTCACGTGAGCAATCTTTGATACCGTGGATACGGCCAAGTGTCAAATCAGCAATAGGATTCTTTAACAGACATAGCCTAACTCTGACTGAAAAAATGGTATATGAATGTTAACAATGGCCGTGGAATACAATACAATTGTTCCACCAAAAGTAATACATTTAACAAAACCACACGTTGCACAAGAGGGATGTATAAGAGACTTCCTTACCTCTAGAGTTGTACAATCAGAATCATAGAGTACCGTCACCTGTCCATTGTTCAACAACCCTCTGTGAAGCTGTAGTGTACGTGTACCATCATGGGCGGATAATGCCGTAACTGCAGGAAATGGGGGAACACAGTTAACAGTGAAGTAGTATTTGGTTTAAAAAGAGTTAAACAATCGGGACAATGCGAAGTAACCTCAACATCAAAGGCAAAACAAGCAGCTGATTGATTCATAACAGTATTGTCCTGATTATACACGGGTGCATCACCAGTATGTGCTGAATTTGCATGGTAATTTGAATGTGCAACATCACGAGAGCGTGATTGATGTCCCTGGCGATTAAAAGAACTACTTTGATTTCTGTAGTTTTGGGATACATGCCTAGGTGAAGAATTATGATTTTTTGATCCATAGTTATTCCAATCCCTGTTAAAAGAAATAACATTGTCCTGTATTCTCCAACTTGAGTTTTGTTGTTGGTAATTGCCTATATTCTGAGGTGACTAGTTTCAGTATTGTTGTCTACCTCTGTTAGAACCACCATTACTGTACCTCCTCGGCACAAAATTCCTATCAAGGCTATAAGATCTCAGTCTGAAATTTGTGTTTTTCCAGGCTGTGGCTAAAGCAACAGGTAAAGCTTCCTTAATTACATTATTACTGAAACAAGTACCTGGATGTGCATTGAAGAACTGTCTTCCACTTTCCTCCAGTAAAGACAGGCTATATGGTTTCCTTTATCGTAAAGATGACTAAAATGGTTTACTCACAGAGGATAAAACGTTATCCCTCAATAACAAATCCATGAGGCCATTATATGTTTTGTCAATACCTGACAGTTGAACCCATCTGTTGAAAGTCAAGCGAATAGCTGAAATGAACTCCGAGAAGTCGATCCCAGTCTCAGGGGTCATAGTTTTGAAACGCACACGATAACCCTCTGCATCCAGCTGGTAACGTTTCAATAATAAAGCCCAAAGAGCTTCATAATTATTTTTGTTTGGCTCGCCCATTGTACAGAGAGCAGTAAATGGTTCTCCATTCAAGAATTCCATTAGTCTGGCACAACACTGAGATTTGTCCAGTTTATGTGCTTCACATACACTTTCAAAACAACGTAGGAAACACGAAATGTCATCAAAAATAGGCTTAAAAATGGGCAAGCGAAATGTACTAGACCCAGTATTTTGCCTCTTTGAGGAACCATAAACCTCTGAATCATCTATTTATTTTTCCTGAATTGTCAGTTTCAATTCTTTTAGATGAAGAAGCAGCATTTATTTTTCATCGGCTAATTTTGACTTTCTCTCCTCTATTTCCCTTTCATGTGTTAATTGCATTTTCTTCTCCTCCAGCTCAGTAATCCACCTCTTTTCATCTAACTCAGCCTTCTTTACCTCCAATTCATCAAGACGCCTATTTTTCTCCAATTCAACAATACGCATCTTTTCAGTTTTCTGTTCCTCCAATTCCCTTTGATGTGCTAAATTTCTCTCTTCCGATTCTCTAATTTCCCCTCCTTCTGTTTTGCTTTGGCAAACTCAGTCAAGGCAAAGTCTTTAAAGATTCATCTTCTAATCCTAATTCTTTGCCTTGTTTGACAAAGCAATCTAAAGTAGCCATGTTAATTGATAATGTGACTTACATAGTCGATACGAAAAACAATGACTTGTTGTTTTACAATACGATGAAAGCAAAGAAGGTAGGAATACTATTAAGCAATAATAATAAAGTAAATCCTGTAGCAACAACATTTAAAGAAAAAGAATGCAAGAAAAAATATATATTAATAAGATAGTATACGGATATAGACAAACAGTTAAACACTAGCAGCAAGGGAAAAATTCTAATGGGAAATTGAAGGTAAAACATAAAATGGAACAATCTTACAGCCATGAAACGACAACACAGGACCCGGACATTGTGTAAACATGAATATTGTATTAACCAAGCGACAGGAAGGGGAGGTAATAGCACGAACAAAACAATAATAAAACCAAGAAAAAGAGCAATTTACAACAAGCCATTTACAAATAAATAGACGTAACGTCACACCCAAACAAGCACTATTACAGGAAACAAGCATTGATTAGAAACCGTCTTCGAGGTTCCTCGAACCGGAAAATTTCATGGGCTGAAGACTGTAAATCTACAGACACATCAGTTGTGAGTTGTGCGGACATGTGGTTGCTAACATCGGAACTCCTCCCAACCGCCCACCAAGACATATAACCATCAAACATGTAAAAGAAATGGAAAAAAGGCTTACAACACACATGCAAATATCAACACAAACAAAACAAGGCCACTTATCTGAAAAACTGCGGTCCCACTGCTCGTCAGTGGATGGCTTGTGAGTTGTATGCAGAACATGGTGTAGCGAAGGAACATTAAAAAAGCATCCGTCATAGCAGATAATGGAGACGACGTTCATATTATGTTGATAGAAGACTTGCAAAACATCGTGAAGGGAATTTGAAATAGTAACTTGAAGCATGAACAATTTCGAATATTGACGACTGCAAAAGCCTGCAGATAAGCGCAGTGCTGGTACTGGGTATGTAAATGAGTCCAACGGTGCAGACTTGGAAAAAACAAACGATTTTGTTTCAAATATCCTGCTGCTCGATCCGAAACATACTGGTCGCCAATTTATATGTTTTTACAACTAGAATCCTTTGGGATGTGTGGACATATTTATAGTAAAGAGTTCATCGTGCTATATTATTGAATGCACTAGGGTGTGGTCATGCAGTACACGAAACTGGCACAATAACGCAAGTTGTCGGGTAGTGGGTCCACAATACACAAGTAGTACATATTTATTGCGTTTTCTAAACAATACAATAGCAATGGAGAATCTTCAAGATCTGTCTCCTCATAAATATGGACAGTCCATATGGCAATAAGAATGCATGTTGAAATAATACATATATTCGTCTTCTCTATTCAGTTCTGGCCGTTCTGACTAAGACGTGCGTGTCATTCACGGACACCCAAGTAATGCGAACCAGAAACGTGAATTTATGTTTCTTCTTGTATAAATTACTTCTCTGTAAGGTGCGGAACTTCTTATAAGTTTAGGACTATCTTAACGATCGTTGAAACAAGTGGCGGCCTTTCAAAAATACGAGGGGCGTTCAGAAAGTAATGCACCACATCGTTTTTCTCAGCTAATGATGAAGATAGAAGCATGAAATTTTGCACACTTTAAATATGGCATGTGCCAATTGTGTGCATCAAATTGCACTGCAACCGGCCAAATAATACGGCTGCTCTAAACCGTTGAAATGGAGCATGTTAGCAGCTTGCGTTATAAACAGCGAATTGTGATAGAATTTCTCGTTGCAAAGAAGGAAACTGTTGTGAATATTCACAAGCGTCTATGTGATGTGTATGAAGTTTTGCAGTCGACAAGAGTACAGTCAGTCGCTGGGTTCAGAGAATCAAAGAATCAGGAAGTGGAGATACGGAGCTGCTTGATCGGCCGCGCCGTGGACGTCCTGCCACAGCCACCAACGCAGAAATGTTGAAATGCGCTGAGGGCATTATTCTTACTGATAGGCGAATCACTACTCAACAATTGGCCTTACAGCTGTCAGACAACATTGGTAGTGCAAATGCAGTTATAAAAACTCTCGGATTTTATAAGATTTGCGCAAGATGGGTTCCTCGAAGTCTCACAAATGACCACCGATTGCAAAGGAAAGCAATTTCTTCTGAATTGTTGGAGCGTTTCAATGCTGATGGAGAGAACGTTTTGGCTAAGATCGTTACAGGTGACGAAACCTGGGCACATCATTTTGAACCTGAGACAAAAAGACAGTCAATGGAGTGGCATCATCCGCAATCACCAAGAAGAACGAAATTCAAGACAATTCCTTCAGCTGGAAAGGTCATGATCACTGTCTTTTGGGATATTGAAGGTGTGATTCTTGTGGACGTTATGCCAAGAGGAGAGACAATCAATTCGCAAGCTTACATTAAGACATTAAAAAAACTCAATCAACGTATTCGCAGAGTTCGGCCGCTCAAGAATCCAGCACACCTGCTTCTCCTTTACGACAATGCGCGCCCTCACACAAGTCTGGCAACACGGGAAGCAATCACCAAATTGGGTTGGACTGTACTACCCCATCCACTCTATAGTCCCGATTTGGCACCCTCTGGTTGTCATCTATTTGGTTCATTTAAAGATGCACTCAGTGGGACAAGGTTTGAAGATGATGAAGGAGTGATTCATGCAGCAAAGAAATGGCTACATGATCAAGACAAAATCTGGTACGGGCTAGGAATACATGCACTTGTTTCGCGCTGGCATAAAGCCGTACAAGTTGATGGGGATTATGTTGAATAACACCGATGTTTACACGACATATCCAAGTATATTGTGTATAAATTTCATGCTTTTTGAATAAACAGCTCCTGAGAAAAACGATGTGGTGCATTACTTTCTGAACGCCCCTCGTATAATGATGTCACGTAAAGATACTTAATTCCTCCACAATTTAGGGAGCTCGAAAAATACCCCTTGCTTGGACGAATGAAACATATGAAAGGCCCAGAATATTAGACATTAGAATAAATTCGTGCAAACGCGTTACATCATTGACAACCGGCGAGGTATACTATTATATAGCGTTCAATACAAGTTAAAGATCGTGCAAAACATGTTTTTGCCACAAATAGAGATATCTCCTCAAATAACAATGGATATATGCCTGCGTGTGGCAATATACCAAAACATATTACTTTTATTCCTTAACAAGTGGCTTTATATGAGGCTGGTAATCTCAACATATGCAAATAGTATATTCATAAACCACTACAGCAAGCCATTCTACCCGGAACACCTGCATAGCCTGATTCTACAGATGTATCGGCGTAATGCGTAATACCGGGTAAGACAAAGGTTTCAGAAGCAACAACTTTGCGAAAATTCCCACAGAGAGACAATCATAATATTATGTGCTCTTTGCTCATCTAAGGGCAAACAACCCACAAACTGACCGCGATTGTTATCTTCCCCTAAAACAGATCAAACTCGTTACCCAGGCCTCAAAGGGTACTAGCCGCTTGTGATCAAACGTTTTTAAGCGACCAGAGAAATTCCCCTGTTCGGACCACAGAGGGTACCCGCCGCTAACGAACCGTTTCTTTCACAGAAACCGTCTTTGGCTCGTTCTAACACTTTAAGCGTAACAGACGTTCTTCTGATCAGGCCAGGTGTGCTGACGTAACATTATCGTTCGCTGACCGTTGCAGGCTCGAACGTAAACAACCTCGGGTGGGGTTTAAGAAGGAGAAAACATTTGGGCCACACAGGTAGCAAAGCAAAGAGAAACAAAATGTATAGGAAAACAGAACATTAAAGAGTAATAACATTGAGACGAGATGGAAAAATAAATTAAGTCACTGTCTACGTGACAATTATGTCATCTGCGAAAGTTAATGTTCGTCCCAGTCCCGGTATTTACATTCTGGTCAGTCTCTCCATTTTTTGTTTGTTTGTTGTTTGTTTTTTTGGGTAGGGGGGGGGGTGCGAATGCCTCAAAAAATGAGATGCTCTGGTTACCTCCAACCGGAAAAGGCCAGAGGTAGCGATGGAAGCAAGGCGTGTTCTACAGCACTTGTAAAACATACTAACTGTGAGCTGCAAGGGTAAAAATATAAGTCATTAGTACTGAGGTAAAGAGGGTTGAAATGTAGCACAGCGGACCCTCTGTTCGATAGAGCCTTAAAAAAAGACTTCAGAGACGCAGTAAACAGGGGTAATGGTTAGGTTTAGGGGTTGAAATGAAGAACACAGGGCCGTAAGTTCCATAGGACCTTAAAATATAATTCAGACACGCATTAAATAGTAGTAATGTTTATTTATACCAGACATAATCATTGTATGGAGTCGGATCATGGACAAACGGCTCTAACTAAGGATTTAGAGGGAAATTGTAGTCATAGTGAACTGGATGTGGTTGTTGCTTCTATACCATGTCCTGTGCATCTACTAGCACTGTCTGATACTCTCTATTATCCCCAACTTTTATGATAATGGGATAGTGATAGACAATATAGGGGTTGTATCTAATTCGTTTCAGGTTTTATCCTGTCAACCTAAATGTGTATGAAAGAGTCAACCACTAATGAGATTACTAACGGTGCAAGCGCCTCTTAAAGTCAGAAGGCCAGACATCCAATACTTACTGCCTGAAAGAAGTTCAACAAAAGTATCCTTCCAGGACAAAAGTGGAACCAGTTTCAATATACAGATGAGTAGCCACACAAGGCTGCTGTTCAGTTCTTCAAGCATCACCATATCATAAGTTTATGATGAAAAAACAGTTCAAATTTATCTAGGCAACCGTCCTAGTCAGAAGTAGACACTAATAATAAACTGTTAAAAGTTTGAATCAGAAGTAAATTAAAAAAGTCTTCAACAAAGTCAGTTCAAGGGAAAGAGAAAAACAGTTATCTTATACAAATCCAAAGACTAGACTATTGATAATCAAGAACATTTGTTTTCAATTGTTTTGTTTGCTTGTTGATATAATTGATATTTTGATTTTCTTGATGTATTTTCTAGTAGAAAATAATATTTGTATAAATAAATTGTAAATATTTATCAGCAGACTCACTTAATTAGTTAAGTTGAGTTCAAGTTCTTGTTGGTAAATAATTTTGTTAATACCCATAGAAGAGACAACAACATCAATAATAATAATAATAATAATAATAATAATAAAAATAATATAATTATAGGAGGATCTTGAGAACGAACGAACGAACGAACTTTATTTTCAAAGGGTTAAGAAGAGAGAGAGAGCCCATAGGGATCTACGAACAAATAATATCATCATACCTAGAAACTTATAAAACTTGATCCTACCTTTGATGTCGATACACATTTATTCTTTTCAGAAAACTGGATATTTCTTATAAGACGTCTCTTATCTGGTCCAGTATCATTTTGCATAATTGTGGTGGCTACTATCCAGGTATCATCTGATACACCTTTTTGTCCAGGATATCTCTGTTATTAATTTCAATAAATAAACAACCCTCTCGTGACAAGGATTATAGCACGTATAAATGCTAGTGAAGGGTAGCCGGTCACAGGAGTTATGGTTTGATGTGTAGTATCTGTTTACTTGACAGTGTATTTGTTGTTGTGCCTAGTTATATAACTGTAATCTCTGTAGTCAGTTGTCGGAGGTGGGGTTTGATGAGTAGTATCGGTTTACTTGACAGTGTTTTTGTTGCTGTACCTAGTTATATAACCGTAATCTCTGTAGTCAGGTGTTGGAGTTATGGTTTGATGTGCAGTATCTGTTTTTTTAACAGTGTATTTGGAGCTGTGGATAGTTATATAACTGTAATCTCTGTAGACAGTTGTTAGAGTTGGGCCTTAATGTGTGTAGCAAAATCTGCGAGAATAATCGCTCATTTCAGTAGAATTTTAGTCATAAAAGGATAATAAATTCAACAGCCCTATTGTGTCTGACGGTGATGCTCTCACACGCCAGCATAGCACTGAATTTTGTGCCATGGAACGGCTTAGAACCGATCCCCCCGTTTAAACCTACTCGCGTTCCTTGTGACGTACATTTTT
The DNA here is from genome assembly GCA_024509875.1 of Oreohelix idahoensis. NCBI lineage: Eukaryota > Metazoa > Mollusca > Gastropoda > Stylommatophora > Oreohelicidae > Oreohelix > Oreohelix idahoensis. The sequence continues at coordinate 61,173 of JAMPIV010002115.1, read as the reverse complement.
AACATTTTGCCCGATTTGATAGAGACTGTGGAAAGACTTACAATTAACGCTTTGGCGGAAATGTGCCGACAAATAACTATCTGAATTAACGTATTCTGTCAACTTTAACGCAAAATTTAGTAGTGATCCTTACATTTTTTGGTAGTGTTACACGATACAATACAAATTATTAACGCCAATTCTTAACCTGCCGCGCACAACCCCGCTTCGCTGACTCAGTCTGCCATGCATATATATTACACGCTGGAACAACTCTAGCAGAGGCAAACACGCAGACAATTTTATTTTCATCCTCGCGGTAGCCTTTCTGACGTAACTGAAACAAGTTAGTTATTTGAAAAATACATGCTAGCGAGATGAAGGAGAGGAAAGATGGCGGTCTTGTGCAAAATTTTATTTGACGATTGACTATGACATAAATTGAAAATTTAAACCATTATGAAACTTCCCATAAAAATTATATGGTAGTATGACGTAGGGTTCACTGAGCAAGAATTTACTTTAAATAATATGATAGTCCCAGTAGTAGATAAGTTATTGAGAAAATACTAATGTCTACGGACGCTCGACCAGACAGACTGGAGTTCCTGCTTTGTTTTTTTTAACATTAGTGGGGACGCGAGTTTGAAAAAGAGGCAGGGAGGTACATTCAAATTCTTCTTCTTCTTCTTCCGTCCTTAGCCACTGACCGTCAAAGCAGTCAGTGGCCATTACGCCTAGTGGCGTCTTAGGGCAACAGCAGATAGGTTTTCTTTGCCATTGTTTCCCATCACGCCTAATGGCGTCTTTAGGGCAACGGCAAATCAATCCATTTGCTGTTGTTTCCGTAATCGAAGTGACTGGCAGACGGGTGATCAGCCCGTTGACAACATTCAAATTCGCTTTGGTAAAAAGAGTATGAATGGAAAAGGGGAGCGGTAGGAAAAATGTAATCCTAAATGAAACATCTTTTGTATTGGGCATAACTAAAGCAGACTGGCCAATCGACTACCAGACGCAGAAATTGTTTGCAATTATTTTGTTTTTTCATAAAAACTGCATTTGAATTCAAGTAGTCGCACGTTTTGATTGGCCAGTGCTAGTAAATATTAGCATAAGGCGTTGATTATTCAATGCCAGTCAAACTAAAATTTTCATTTAGATACGCTGAGAAACAGCTGTGTTAACTTTAAACTTAAATAAATAAGAAATTCACAGTCTGTGCAGTTCGGAGGAAGCTGAGGCCATTTCTTCTAAAGTCAGCGTCATTTGTTTATATTTTCTTGAATTGTGGTAAGGATGCTTTATGCATTAATATGTTTATTCCAACTACTAAAGTTAGATACTGCTATGGGGGAAAGTGAAGGACATGCCGGGTGCAGACATTGTGGAGTCCTCACTTTGAAATGTATCTAACTGGTGTATGTTGTCATGATTATGTTGTCATATTATTATATTAGAATATATTAGTAAGCCTCGGTGTTCAATGAACACTGTCTACATGCCTGAAGCAATTATATTTGAAAAGAAAAGAAGAGAAGATCATATCAAAGGAAATGTGGTTACTCCACATTATTGTATTGAGGAAAAGTATGTAAACGTACAGTGGCGTATCTGCCTTAAGAATCTGAGGTGTTAGTCATTCGGGGCGAGTGCACCTGAAATGCACGCGAGGCTGACCCCATACCCACGTATGAAATTAAGTGTTAGAATAAGTGATCAGATGTAAAAGGCCAGGGTGTCCTTTTGTTGCAGAGGCTCTATTTCCTGTTGCCAGCTGGTGACAGGAAACCTGCTGAGTACGAATAACACCATCCAGTCTTCAACCAGTCGTTTATGCTGTCAAAGATAACAGTAGGAGCTTTGGCGGGTGGTGAAATTGAGACTTTCTGCAACGACACATTGTAATATCTTTCAACAAGGAATCCCAGGTGATGTGTTAAACATCTTGGCATAACTGACATTTTCTTGTACGAAACACTAGTATTGCGAAACAATACTCAGGACGTTTATCGGGGTAGGATGAAACTACAGCCCTCATATACAGTGACTCTCCCTTTAGATGAATAAAGTGAAATCTATGAATATTTCCTACAGGAAAGACATATATAAATATATATATATATATATTAACTTTTTAGTTATTGGGCAAATTGCCCCACAATTTTAATTGTTCTTTTCTGTAAACTATCTTGTCCTCATTTTCAAAGACCTGTCCAAACGATTTGGCTGGACAGGCAAAATAAAGTGTATAGAAAAAAATTTATTTAAAAGAAAAACTTAACTACTAGTTTTATTCTCGTCTTTATAGAAACTTAAAGTGTTTTACTGTTGTGTACCATCATTACATTTCTTCCCTAGACACTAGGTACATCATACACCATGCACTAGAGCCAAAAGAGTGACCGTGTGAGATCTAGGGAGGTAGCGTTAGGTACCCTGCACATAATTCATCATCATCATCTTTTAGAGTCAGGGGCCTACATGTGCTTGACCTCACACGGTTTATGCAGACACCGATTTCATTCTTTGTTAGGATACCATCATAACCTCCCCAGCAAAATCAAACTTTGCTACAATGTGTAGTATCTGTTTACTTGACATTGTATTTGGTGATGTACCTAGTTATATAACTGTAATCTCTATAGTCAGGTGTTAGAGTTGGGCCTTGATGTGTAGTATCTGTTTACTTGACAGTTTATTTGTTTTTAATTCTTCTTTTCTTTTAATTTTCTTCTTCCTCTCTTACCCCGGAGATTCCAGAAAATGGATGTCGTGTAACGCTATCAACAAGTTTTCTCAATGTGTGTACTTCTTATCACTTTTTGTTCAATTTACACTTGCATGATTTTTGTCATCAGTTCATATTAGTAATCTTGGCATACCACTTCAATCCGTCTATTCTACGCAAACATCCCTTGATGAAAACAGTTAATGAATATTGCATGGATACAAATGATGATGTTTTCCAAAGCTGTTCCGCCACTGCTGAATGAGCGCTTTTTACCATCAATTGATCATCATACACAACATCCTGGACAAATGTGTCTACGATAAGATCTCATGTGGATGTGTACCTACATAAATATTAAACAGGAAATGAAAAAGTGGTTACAGATAAAGCACAAAACTATGTATACTTCTATTGGGATATACAGGGATTCATTTTTGTACTTATAAATTCAAGAGAGTGCTCTAAATATCAACAATTTTTAGCTCTTCAACTGCTCAATCCATTATTTCAAAGATGTTGCGCTATGCTCACATGGGTGAAAATATTCTTGACATACGCCATCAAGAATGCGGCCAATTTTATGACACTCGGGACATCTTTCATTATGACGAAAGGGCCTCATATAAGCAGATTCTCTTACTCGTTTACAGCAGCCTATTAAAACCTGTTTGAGTTGGCATAAATAATCTACCTCGGTGTCCAAACTTCATTTCTAGATATGGAGACATGTGAAATAAGATACCTCATGCATCTGGCACGGAATAGGAGGGAGTGACGTATGACAACTAAAGACATCTGCTACACCGGAAAGGGAAGGGCAAGATGATTATAATTTCCAGTAACAATCAAGACAGACAAGAAAGACGTACAAATTCTGCCAGTATATTCACACACTGAGACCAGTATTTTATAAGGTAATGTCATTTGTGATGACAGAGACTGTAATCCCAGGTACTACTAACAACGGTGATGGGATATGGATGGCGAGAATAGTCACGTTGTCCGGAGGCCAAGGAGCTAATCTTGTGCAGGATTTACTTAAATGTCAGCCGCTAATAGAAAAAGCCTTGCCAGAGGAGACACAATCGAGCTACTGAACCGCACCACAACCTCAACAACAACTCAAACCAAAGCTTAGAAATATATCGCGAGAAAAAATACAAAATAAAAAGCATCTAGATAAAACCGATAGTTCCTGGCATATACTAAATAGTTGAAAGGAACGCATACGAGGAAACAGAGTAAACACCACACTAAAAAAAGATATAAAGACCATAGCCAGGCAGACACAAAAATGAATGAAGAAACAAATGGCAGACACAGTACATAGGAAGCTAACAACCGAAGACACAGACCCTCGTCTAGTACGAAATACTTAGTTAGTCGTTCCCTTTCTACCTTGAGGTGTAGAGTTTGGAAGAGAGCGCCAGACTATCTTATCAGCAGTCTTCCTCCTGACCTGGTTCCATTCTAGTCTTCGGTCCTTCACAGATTATCTAATGTTGTCCTCCCAGAGTACTATGGGTCGTCCTGGGGGTCTTGATCCCTGGCTTTTTATTGCCCATGCTTGTCGTGGTAGCCAATCTTCTCCAATTCTGCAGACATGGCCAAACCATCTTAGTTGGGACTGTTCTACTTGGGTCTGCAAGGTTGGGATTTTAGGCCTTGATGTATCGTCTAGTTGCGAACAATGTCTCTTCTTGTTACACCAACCACCTTCCTCAGATACCTCATTTCTGAGGTTTGGATCTGGCTTTTATGGGTTGTGGTTATTGCCCATGACTCGCATCCATATGTCAAGACTGGGACACAGGTGGAGCGATTATCAGCCATCTTCGTTTTCTTACCAACCTCTCTCTTGCTGAGGAATCATCGATTTATGGCCTGAAAAAGTCTCACAGCTGCTGCGTTTCGAGTGGCCAACTCTTCTCTGATGCCTCTCTGTCAGTCCATAATAGCTTCGAGGTATTTAAAGTGGTCAACCTGCTCCAGGACATGTTCTCCCAGCTTAATCTGATGTACTTTTTCTTCTCGTGATATCACCATGGATTTTGTTTTAAAGATGATTATGACCATCCCTCTCTTTTCTTCTCCAACTCTTCCTTCCAGACTTGCAGGTTGGATTGGAGATGCGTTTCTGATTTAGCAATCAGGACAACATCATCAGCATATGCCAGCTCTGAAAAAAAGACCTGTCTCATCTTCCAGTACCCCACTGAATACTTTCTTGTTCTCTCCTTACATGAATTGATGACATTGTCCTTGAGGAGTATGAAAAGATAAGTTGATAGGATATCTCCTTGTCTTACACCAGTGGTTCTCCTGAACTCTTCTGACTTACAGTTTGCTGTCCTCACACAATTTCTGCAAGACTTGTAGAAGCTCTTATAGCATGAATCATAGGTGCTTGTATGTTCTTCCTTGCCAAACAGTCCCATGCAATATTCATCCACTGTTTTCATCAAGGGATGTTTGCGTAGAATAGACGGATTGAAGTGGTATGCCAAGATTACTAATATGAACTGATGACAAAAATCTTGCAAGTGGAAATGGAACAATAAGTGATAAGAAGTGCACACATTGAGAAAACTTGTTGATAGCGTTACACGACATCCATTTTCTGGAACCTCCGGGGTAAGAGAGGTAGAAGAAAATTAAAAGAAGAGAAGAATTAAAAACAAATAAACTGTCAAGTAAACAGATACTACACATCAAGGCCCAACTCTAACACCTGACTATAGAGATTACAGTTATATAACTAGGTACAGCAACAAATACACTGTCAAGTAAACAGATGCCACACATCAAGGCCAAACACTTGACTACAGAGATTACAGTTGAATAACTAAGTACAGCAACAAGTACACTGTCAAGTAAACAGGTACTACACATCAAGCCCCAACTCTAACAACTGACTACAGAGATTACAGTTAGATAACTAGTCACAACTCCAAATACACTGTCAAATTAACAGATACTACACATCAAACCATAACTCCAACACCTGACTACAGATATTACAGTTATATAACTGGGTACAGCAACAAATGCACTGTCAAGTAAACAGATACTACATGTCAAACCATAACTCATGTGACCGGCTGGCCTACACTAGCATTTATACGTGCTATAATCCTTGTCACGAGAGGGTTGTTTATTTATTGAATTTAATAAGAGAGATCTCCTGGACAAAAAGGTGTATCAGATGATACCAGGATAGTGCCAGATAAGAGACGTCTTATAAGAAATTCCACCTTTTCTGAAAAAAATAAGGCTGTATCGACATCAAAGGTAGGATCAAGCTGTATAAGTTTCTAGGTATGATTATATTATTTGTTCCTAGATCCCTATGGGCTCCCTCTTAAGATCCTCCTATGATTATATTATTATTATTATTATTATCATTATTGATGTTGTGGACTCTGTTATGGGTATTAACAAAATTATTTACCAACAAGAACTTGAACTCAACTTAAATAATTAAGTAAGTCTGCTGATAAATATTTACAATTTATTTATACAATTATTATTTTCTACCAGAAAATACTTCAAGAAAATCAAAATATCAATTATATCAACAAGCAAACAAAACAATTGAAAACAAATCTTCTTGATTATTAATAGCCTAGTCTTTGGATTTGTATAAGCTAACTGTTTTTCTCTTTCCTTTGAACTGACTTTGTTGAAGACAGTTTTTATTTACTTTTGATTCAAACTTTTCACAGTTTATTAAGAGTGTATACTTCTGACTAGGACGGTTGCCTAGATAAATTTGCACTGTTTTTTCATCATAAACTTATGATATGGTGATGCTTGAAGTACTGAACAGCAGCCTTGTGTGGCTACTCATCTGTATTTTGAAACTTGTTCCACTTTTGTCCTGGAAGGAAACTTTTGTTGAACTTCTTCCAGGCAGTAAGTACTGGATGCCTAGCCTTCTGACTTTAAAAGGCGCGTGCACCATTGGTAACCTCATTACTGGTTGACTCTTTCATACACATTTGGGTTGACAGGATGAAACCTGAAACGAATTAGATACAACCCCTATATTGTCTATCACTATCCCATTATCATAAAAGTTGGGGATAATAGAGAGTATCAGACAGTGCTAGTAGATGCAACAACCACATCCAGTTCACTATGACTACAATTTCCCTCTAAATCCTTAGTTAGAGCCAGTTGTCCATGATCCGCCTCCATACAATGATTAGGTCTGGTATAAAACTACTAAGCAATAGCTTAAACAATCCATTAAAACAATCGCTTTCATCCTTCCTTACGTTCCTGCTGTGTGGTCCATTCCAGCAAGAAATATTTCTTTAAATGCTGTTCTAAACCTACAAACACACTTTTGCAACCATTCTCAATTATTTTGAATAATCATACAGTTGGCTTTTGCCTCCAGAAATTTTACACATTAGCTCCAACACATCTACACACTTCCTAACACACACGTGAATTACTCAATAGAAATATATATATATATATATATATATATATATATATATATATATATATATATATATATATATATATATATATATATATATATATTTATATATATATAGAGAGAGAGAGAGAGAGATAGAGAGAGAGAGAAAGAGAGAGAGAGAGAGCGATTGTTTCTTACTCTCAGGCACATACAGTCGAGCTGTTAATGGTTGTAATGGTCTGCTCTCAGCTACAGAAGGCAAGGCACTATTCACTAACACTTGTAGCACTCGCTGTATTTTCAAATTTTGACTGGCCTATTTCTTTTAGAACTACGTTCTATATATAGTCCGATATCGGACGTCAGAGGTGTTTTCCTGCTCAACTAATATTTGCGGTCCGACATGGATGTAAAATCTGCTCACGTGTGCAAATCAGGAAAACTAAGAATTTATTTATCTACGTTATTCCTGGAACGATTTCCTACATCTAAAGCTTAAAGTACACCCTGTATTATACTACATCTTCCTAACTAATAGTTTTTTTCATTTCTAAATGCATTTTATTCTATGCGTACTCTAAAGAGCAAAACTATGGACCATCCTGAGGCTTCGATGCATTTGACCAGAGATTTCTCTCTTAATATGCTACTGGTCGTAAAAGTCTCTGCACAGGCATGTAGAGCAATATGTCCAATATCGTATTGGTGACCTCTTCCAGGTGGTACCTCTTTCCCAGGTCTGTAATTAAATGTCCTCCTTAAGTGATCCGCACATATTTGGACTCCATTGTTGACTGCCTAATGTTTCTGTAAACACGGCCTAAAGGTGCGTTTTCATTGGTTCTCTCTGCATCCTTCTATTCCCAAAGAATGGCGTTTTATTTGGGTAAAGAATTTCGTGTTGTGAATCAGAATTTCACGACATTGCTACAAATAATAATGACGGACATTAAAAGCAGTTTAATTAAAGGTTCAATTACCAGTCACGGCTCTGAGAGGGCAAGGCAGGGCAGTCCCAGAAAATAATAATGAATTGGTGTTATGCGCGGGAAGTGTGAAGTGAGAGTTGTGATCTTGGGTTTTTTCTAATTGTTCAGGTGGAAAAGAGAGGCGTGTGAAAAATGTCAAGAAAACAGAAAGACGTGTGCAAAATGTCGAAAACAGAGAGACGTGTGTACAATGAGCGATACGTGTGTAAAATCGCGGGAAAAAGAAGGAGCTGTATAAAAGGTGGAACAATGAGAGAAAAGACAGAGATTTGCTAGGTATTCATTGTGTTGGGTTAGGCAAGCTAGATTCGAGTTTCGACTTGGAGATTATGAAGATCAGTAATATTTTTTTCTTTTGGATATAACTCACTATTTTGTTTATACGTAAGTAAACGATCATGTCATTGAGAAAAAAATACCAGTGCTTGTCGAATGACGTTCAATAAACTACTGGTTGAAATTACTGCATTGCTGTTTTTGGAACGTTACAGTTTTTCTTTTGGATATACCTAGTCATTTTGGGGCCGTATGCTTATCACTAAACCTAAAAAGGATGAACGAACCTGGAAAAGAAAACTTATTAGCAAAATTCAAGAATCTTTTTCTCGGGTGGAAGGATGTAGCCACTTGAAAAACAACCTATAAAGGATTAGCTCTGAATGAAAACAAAAATCAATGTAACTACTTGCGCATTTAACGGACACGGCACACTCCAAGAGCTGACTACAGAGATTACAATAATATAACTAGGTACAGCAATAAATACACTGTCAAGTAAACAGATACTACACATCAAGGCCAAACTCTAACATCTGACTACAGAGATTACAGTTATATGACTAGGTACAGCAACAAATACACTGTCACATAAATAGATACTACACATCAAGCCCCAACTCCGACAACTGACTACAGAGATTACAGTTATATAACAAGGCACAGCAACAAATGCACTGTCAAGTAAACGGATACTACACATTAAGCCCCAACTCTAACACCTGACTACAGAGATTACAGTTACATAATTAGGTACAGCAACAAATACACTGTCAAGTAGACAGAAACTACACATCAATCCCAAACTCTGACACCTGACTACAGAGATTACAGTTATATAACTAGGTACATCAACAAATACACTGTCAAGTAAACAGATACTACACATCAAGGCCAAACTCTAACACCTGACTACAGAGATTACAGTTATATAACTAGGCACATCAACAAATACAATGTCAAGTAAACAGATACTACACATCTAGCAACACCTCTTACACCTGACTGCAGAGATTACAGTTATATAACTACGGGTTGAAAAATAAAGCAGACAATCCGTCAACAACAAGCACAAACCGTAGAACAAAAGAGACAGTTTATCACTGACATATGGAAAAAAAACACAGTGAAACATTATTTTGAAACAAGAAGTAAGACACACTGAAACTATAAATAACTAACCGGAATTTCAGAGGGCACATGTCGTCCATTACTTTAAACAAAAGTGTTATTAACACACGGGATACTTTTGTTGTTGTTGTGAAAGTTGCTGTAGACAAGAAGAGAAGAATAAATCAAACAACATAAATACAGGACTTATGACAATGGTTATAACGAACACAACAACAAATGAGAATACCACTACAAAAATAATTATTATTTTCGTGACTACCACGGTCACACAAGAGAAACCAATAACAAGGGATCCAGATCTCCAGGAATACCCAGAGTTTGCTGGGTGGGAACAACATTAGATAATCCATGAGGGACCGAAGACTGGACTGGAACCAGGCCAAAAGAAACACAGCTCACAGGATAACATATCCGAGAAGGCTAGACATCATATCTCACTACCCAGGGGATCGGGGAGGAGTATATCATTATTGTACCCACTGTTTCTGACAAAATTCCATCCAAAATATTCTTTGTACTGGGTTTGAACCCTGTACCTTTAGAATTAGAGGCGGGCCCTACACCTCATATCTACTCCGGCCCCCATGGTAGAAGAGGAACGATCAAGTAAAAAAAAGTGTTGAAAAGATTGTTGTTGTGCGCTATTTGGCGCCAATAATACATTTTGTTGTGCTCATCTACTAGTACAGCGGATATTGAGAGACAAAAGTGTCATTGAATGTTGCAGAGGATATAAGTGTTCACTACTTTAACATGTGCATCAAACTCCTTATTATTTAAAGTATTTTTATTCTAAACATGGGAAACAAAACACGTTTCACCAATTTGACAAAAGTATGATCAAAATAAGAGAATATTTTATGCCTTACATAATTTTGTAAATTTAAGACAGACCCTGAGCTAGCAGCAGAACTATTAGAACCACTATTTGCACAAGTGTGGAAAACGGGGACAACACCATCAGAGTGGAACAAAGGAATAATTGTCAAATTGCCCAAGAAGGGAGATCTTTCAGACTGCAATAATTGGAGAGGAATCACTCTTCTCTCAGTTCCCAGCAAAATACTAGGCAGGATAATTATACAGAGAATTTCAAAGGCAGTAGACTACAAACTGAGGAAAGAACAAGCAGGATTTAGAAAGAACAGAAGATGTGTAGACCATATATTCACTCTCAGGAACATTATAGAACAGTGCTTAGAATGGCAAAGACAGCTTTACATAAATTTTGTTGATTTTGAAAAGGCTTTTGACAGCATACATAGGGACAGTTTATGGAAAATACTGAGGGCTTATGGAATTCCAAGCTGCATAGTGTCAATCATAAAAAGCCTCTATGCCAACTTTACGTGTAGTGTTGGGCAGAGCAACCTAACCTTCGAGGTGAAGACAGGAGTACGACAGGGATGCCCCTTATCAACCACTCTATTTTTAACAGTCATAGACTGGGTGATGCGCCAGACAACAGAGGGCAGTCCAAGAGGAATAAGATGGACTACATTTTCAACACTGGAAGATCTGGAATATGCAGATGACATTGCACTGCTGGCACATTCACATCAACACATCCAGGAAAAAACGGATAGACTTAATAAATTTAGCCAGCAGGTGGGCTTGAACATCAATTTAAAGAAGTCTGAGGTCATGACGCTCAATGTGAGCAACCCTGAGCCCATATCAGTAAGGAATCAGCAACTGGTACAGACAGATACCTTCACATACCTAGGAAGCATAGTAACACCAGACGGTGGGGCAGGCAAAGACATCAACATCAGAATGAATAAGGCAAGAACAGCCTTTTTTAGCCTAAATAACATCTGGAAGTCCTCCCAATACAGCACAAGCACAAAATTAAGATTATACCAGAGTTGCGTGCTTTCTGTGCTTCTCTATGGTGCGGAATGCTGGAGAGTCACGGAGAAGGAAATGTCAAAATTGTCCTCTTTTCACACAACATGCCTAAGAAAAATTCACCGAATCTTTTGGCCGAATACCATCACCAACCAAGATCTGCTTACTCGTAGCAATCAAGAGGACATGCATACCATCATAGCTGTCAGACGCAGGAGCTGGGTTGGTCATGTCCTCAGAAGAGACCCTGATGCCATCACAAGAACAGCTATGCTTTGGACCCCTGAAGGAAACCGAAAGAAAGGCCGACCAAAAACAACTTGGCGGAGGACTGTGGAGACTGAGATGCAAAGAATGAACCAGAGTTGGGGCACTGTACGAAGGATGGCCACCGACCGTGCAAAGTGGAATCAATTTGTTGTTGCCCTACAAGACGCCACTAGGCGTGATGGCCACTGACTGCTTTGACGGTCGGTGGTTAAGGATCGAAGAAGAAGATAATTTTGTAAAACGAATTGACAAAATTAAATAAATAATGAACGTCTGTTTTTAAGTTTGATATTTTTTTAATATTTGAATTGTTCCCCTTTGGAAGTAAATAGAATGTATTCCCCTAACTTTATTTTCTCCCTGCTGTTTAAAGTATCACGTGGTTAAGTTTTATTTGTTTGTTTCACTTTCGTCTAAGATTCAACATCCCGTCAAAACCTGACAAGAGGTGTGATCTCTTGGTCCTAAGTGGGCTATTTTTGACCGCTGGACTGTTATCTCTGTCCTTTTCTTTTCTTAGTAAATTAAGGGGGGGGGGGGGGGGGGTGGGGGGTGGGGGGGGGGGGGGGGGGGGGGGGGGGTGGTGGGGAGCACTTTTATTAGCCATGAAAAGGTCTATTTCCTGTGAAGGACCGCTAGCTGGCTGTCTGACGTCACGTCGCAGGTTTATTCGAGTGTTGCTGCTTACTCAGTTCATATACTTATTTATTTATATATTCTAAGTGTAATGATTTTACCTCTATATCTATTATTGCTAGTGTGCCGACGTGTCGTTAAAAGTACTACTAGCTGAAATGAAGATCCATGTGTGTTTTTTGTTTCTTGTTGTGTCTACCGATAGTGTGGTCCTGTCCTTAAACTCCGTCAGCAAATTAGGTTTAACCGATATCCCTTCTGAATAGGTTTGAATAGGTGATAGACTCAGTGAGAGTTAGTGAAAGGTAATAGAATTTCCACACACGGGAGATGATAGATTTTGATATAGTGGCTGTCTCTGAAAGCGAAAAGAATTCTTCTCTCTCTCACCTATCTTCTACAACAGTTGTTACAGCGTCAGACAGACTACACCAATATACATATTACGTATATTTCTATCACTCACAGGCACGCACATACACGTGACGACAGGTAAACACACAGACGTGGGAAAACTATAACAATGATATATATATTATCTAGAACGAGCTGACCAAACACGATTATTAAGTTCAAGAGCGATTTTAATATCAGGAAAAAATCGGCTCACAACATCAAAGAAAGTACATCAAGGAAAATACATATACACATAGTCATAAAAATTCAAGGAAATGTTGCAAGGATGATAGCCCCGTTATAGTGTTAACTCTAGGTTTAGCCCGGCCCCGTTAAGAGAACAGATGATGGCGCCCGAGTCACAGATACATAGGGTTTGAGTCTAAGAGTTTTCTTTGTTTTATCTCGTAATTATATGCACAGAGTTTGAAAAAAAAAAAATCTGATTTAACCTAAGACAAAAACACAAGAACTCTAGCCTTAGCAACAAATTATGCAGATTGAAAAAAAAAAATTAGGACAGCAACAGGGTGTCAAAGATATAATAGTGAAAATATCACTCAAACCAGCGTACACTCATTCATTCCGCCATGGCCTCTCATACATGTACTCACGACTTTGCTCGCTGCCTCTTGGAACACACTGATTTTAGATTTTCACACAGACTCAAAAAAAATGCAGTCTTCTGCCAAGAAGTCCCCAGTTCCAAAAGACGTATTTAACTCGGAGTCTCCGGGAACGACTACTTGGGTGTGCAAATTTGTTCAAATGTCTGATTAAGTCACCTAACAATTATTCCAGGCGCGGGAGTTAGCAGAGCACAGTGTCAATAGCGTAGGTTTCTAGAAATGATGAATGTCAGGTCGGTGCCTTCCCTCAGTATAGGATTCACTTTAGTCACACCACAGATTTGTCCACAAAAAATATATATATATATATAGTCGGGAAATGTTAGTTAATACTTGAAGTATTTCGCGCCACCAGGCAGAAAGATTACGTAGAGTTTTTTTTTCTAGAAGAAATTAAGATCTGGCTCCAAGGTCCAGTATTTATCATTACAGTCTTTGAAAACCCGTTATTGGGATATAGTATTTCTGGCTAACTCGGGTTGCATATGCACTGTTTAGACCAGTGGTACTTAAGAAACCCACGTGGTTCAAAATAAGGACTGTCTATTTCTTCACAAGTATGGAAACTACTACTAGGTGCTGGTAAAGTTAGGGTCACCCCAAAACTTTCACTGTGTGGAGGAAAAATAACACATATAATATAATAAACAGAATCTGTACTGGTTATAACTTACATTTAAACTTGCAAGCAGAGAGCTTTGCTTATCATTTAAACTTCCCGTGACGTAAGTTATATTTAAAAATCAGCAATCCTCATGAATTAGGAACACGTGCGTATTCCGTCACCATTCATGAGGCTCGATTCTAGAGTTTATACGTTAGTTTAGAAAAATACACTCGACTGAGTATTAGCGGTTAAATTAAATTCATAAATAGCTACAATTGCCGTTATAAGCTAGAAATTTTAATTTTATTCTGCTTTCCACTGAATGCTTCCCTAGAAAATATAATAGCCTACCACTTTATTTCTCTTCTGCGCTAAAGAAATAGATTAAAATGAATTAAGCGATTTAACACTTTAACACTCACAAAATCTATATATCTATCATATTAATTACCTCAACCACAGAATTACAGGTAGTCGCACAACTTAAGAATAAAAATGCTGAAAATATTTCTGGAAGTCTAGAAGTTCGACAAATTGCCGAAACAAACTGAGATCTTCGCTAACAGCTATTCTGTTTACGAGCAACCTATCTACTGTGAGTCTATGAGCGAGAATGAAATTAAAGTTTCAAACTTGGCCAATATCTTTAAAATCGGACACAGGATCCTAATCTTATTTCGCCAAGCGAAATAGTCTCCCCTGTCCGTATAACACCTTCGTCCGCTTATCGCGTGACGTAACAGCCATCAGTGGCCGAGGGCTTGCATGAGTTGCAAATCTCAGACCACCGTCTGCAGTGCGGAGTGGATTTTCACGCTAAGCCGGGTTTTTTTCTGACGAAAAACCTCATGCGTTTACTGAAATGCAGACTCTCTGTCTACTTTCCATGTCCCTCGGGTGAATTTTCACGCCCCAGGCCAGAGACCCTCAGACGAATGTCTAGCGAATGCTGTAAATTCACGCCTATCGTCCGACCAGCGCGACTGACATGTACGCAATACCACCCAGGTGCGATTCTCAGTTTTAGAGAAAGGAAAACAGGTAAAGTTTGCGAATTATATGAAAATAATATTCGCAAAACGAATGGATGAAAAATATACAGGAAAAAAGAAATACAGAGATAATAAAAGAGAGAATTCGGGTGAAAGAATAGGAAGAAGATGTAGGAAATTAAATGAATATAAACCCTACGTGACAGAGCCTCCCCCCTTTAAGATATGGAAGCACTCCATGTCTACGTTATGGAGTTTAATTTCCTATAACCGTAGCTTCGGGGTGTCTGTCTTCTTCCCTCTCCTCTTCCCCCTCCATCTCTGTCCAATTCCTACTCAAGTCCACTCCTCAAAGTTTCCTTCCCCTGGAATGTCTCATATGCGCGCTTGAAAGAGCGTCGCCGCTTCTGACATTTTTGAAAGATTTCCTGTGATAGCGGTGGAATATCCCTGCCACTATCGTCATCTTCGTCAGTTTTGGCGATCGTCAGGAGATGGTCGGAGGTTGGCACTGGTTTTTTCCAAGTATCTCTTTAAGAGATTTAAATGGAAAACCTTCTCCTTTCCTTCAATAGAGATCTGGTAGTTAGCCTTAGAAATCTTTTTCAGGACGGTAAACGGCCCTTGCCATCCGATCTTCAGTTGGTTGTTCTCGGTAGGGAGCAACACCAAAACTTTCTCTCCTGCTTCCAGTTCTCTCTCTTCCGCGACTTTCCTGTATCGGTTAGCGTGCTTGGTGCGTGCTCGCTTAAAGTTAGTCGTTGCTAGGTCCCACCCTAGTTTCAACCGTTCCTTTAAAACCGACACATATTTACTGGCTGAGACAACTGTCTCATCAGCCTTCTCGTCTGTCAGAGACTGAAGTAAGGCTTCAAGCGGGCCCTTAATGGGTCTGCCGAATAAGAGTGTAGCTGGCGGAAATCCTGTGGAAGTATGAGGAGATTCTCTGTAGCCAAATAATGCTGCAGGAATACAGAGATCCCAATCTTCAGGTTTCACTTGTGCCAGCTTACTTAGCATCATGGTGAGGTTTCCATTAGCACGTTCCACGAGCCCATTTCCGGCCGGAGTATATGGCTTAGTGTGGATGTGCTGGGTCCTCAAGATCTTAACGATCTCATCCATCAACAGGTTTCGGTATGGAGATCCATTATCCGTCAACACTTGCTGAGGGAATCCCAACCGAGTGAAAATCTGCACGAGGGCTTCTGCGACATGCTTGGCATCTGCGCATGTTAGCGGGATAGCTTCTGCCCATAAAGTGCATGTATCGACTAAGGTCAGGATGAACCTGTTCCTTCTTTTAGTCCTTTCGAAAGGCCCTAAAATGTCGATCACAACCCGTTCGAATGGTGTTCCCATTATTGGCATTTCACCCATGTGGACTGGGGGTGTCCGTTGCTTGGGTGGTACACGTTGGCACTGGGCACAGGATTTGACGTACCTGATAATATCAGTATTTACTCCTGGCCACCAATAATGAGTGGTTATACGTTGGTTTGTGGCGTTCTGTCCCATATGTCCGCTAAAGGGAAGAGAGTGCCCCATTTCTAGGATTTGGCTTCTGTACTGTTTCGGTACTAGGAGCTGGTTGTAACCTTGGTCAGGCTTGCCCGTTCTCCGATAAAGTACGCCATCCTCAGAAAAAATGTCCCCGTGCTGTTTTGGTTCCTTCGCCATGGGCAGTTTCCTAAAGCAGGGTGCCAAGGTAGGGTCCTTGTATTGCGCTTCTTTAAGTTCCATAGGTAACAAATTTGGCGCAGGCTCCCGTTCCTTCTTGGTTTGCCCTCTTATAGTTACTGCTGCCACAATCGGCTCTTCCGGTTTCCCAATACACACGTATCTCCCGCCAAGTATGACTGGGTAGATGGGATCATCCATAACAGCCGCTTTGATCACACCTCTGACAAAGTCAGAGTGTATCTCCACCAATGCGATGGGAAGCGCTGTAGGTGCATCACTCTTACGAACTCCACAAAGTTTGACGGTCTCTCCTGTCTCTTGACCGGGTTTAACCAGGTTTCTGGCAACAATGCAATCGTAAGAAAGCCCCGTGTCAAATAAGCAAGAAGTTTGAGAACCGTTCAAAATAACAATACCTCGCGTTGAGGTCTATCCCCAACAGGTTGGGAATCACTGTCAATAATTCCGCCTTGCGAGACTGTCAATAAGCATCCGATGCGTTTTGGCTCGGTGTGCTCGGTCTGATCATATGTCCCGTGCTCAGGGGTTCTCCCTTTGCCACCTTGTCCTTTCTGGCTGCGCTGCCATGTAGGGCGGTCGGGTTGATCAGGCTGTTTGGGGTGGTTGGGGTACTTGTTCTTGTAGAACTTGGATTTTTCAGGAGGGGGGTTTTGAGGTCCAGTTTCTCTGTGGTTATTTTGGTTAGAAGCCTGAGAAGATTGCTCTAGGTTATGTTTTCGAAAATGCTCCTCTGTCGGTTTCCGCTTTGTGGCCGGTAGTTCAGCCAGCGCATTGTGATAACGCTCAGACTTTTCCAAAATGTCTTCAAGTTTTTCTGCCCCCTGCTCAGCGAGAAATCTCCGGGTATCAGCAGACAAAGTGTTCTTTATTTGTTCAGTTAGAACAAGTTCCTCAAGACCTTCATAGGTAGAGGGGAGCTGCGAAAGCTCAAGGCACTTTGTTAGATATCCCTTAAGACGAGATGAGAACTGGTGAAAAGTTTCAGAATTCTCTTTCCGGCTGTTGCGAAACAGTTGCAAAAACTTGCGAGCGTTCATTTCAAAGCGCTCCAGTAACGCTTTCTTCAACACATCGTAGTCGTCTTGTTGGCTACTTTCCAGCTTAGAATAAACATCATAAGCAGAACCTTTTAGGGCCTGGGAAAGTTTCATATTCCAACGCGACCTCTCTAACCCGTACAGAGTTGCAATTTTCTCAAATTTTTCTAACCATGTGTCAATCTTCTCATTTGGACAAGGAAAAGATTCAAGAGTGAAAGACATAGCATTTAGTTGAAGAGATTGAGTGTTAGCAGGGTCAGTTAAGGAAGAATGAGGAGAAGACTCTCCATTGCTGGAGGTAGAGGCAGCCCCACGACTTTGGAATTCTAGAGCTTTAAGAGCCAACTCATGCTGTCTCTCTTCTCTCTCTCATGCTGTCTCCTCATGCTGTCTCTCTTTCTCTCTCTGTCTCCTCATGCTGTCTCTCCTCTCTCTTTCCTCATGCTTCTCCCTTCTCTCTTTCGTTCTGCATCCTGCGGATTTCCATTTCCTCGTCCATCTTCTTCTTTTTCCCTTTTAGCTTCAGCTGCTTTCCTCTCCGCATCATATCTCTCCAGTTCGTCTCTGACAAAAGCTTTCGCTTCCTCTCCTTCCAGTCCCTCCTCTCTCGCTTCGTCCCTGAGAAGTTGTCTAAGCTTTGCCCTCTCGGCCATATTATGTCAGTGACTGAGACTAGTGGAGAAAGAAAATAGGAAAAAGGATACACTGGTTCCTACCACTTACGAGAAAATAAAATACCAAAAAAAAAAAAATCAAAAGATGATATATTTAACCCTGGGATACCTCCTCCAAAATAAAATCTAACTATCGCTGCTATTATCGGCAATAAAGCACTTAATGCAAAACACGACTACGCCAACTAAATGGTAGTTAAGATTACAACTGAAAAATAAGTTGCTACAGTGGAAAAGCAAAAGAATATTGCAAAAATTAAAGAGAAAAATAATCCCTTAATTTTTAAAAATCCACTATAAGTTCGCCCCTGAAGTCAGATCGGGTAAGGGAGGGAATTAATCTGGACAAAAAGTCCGAAACACACTCCTTAACTTAGTTCAAACGCCGTTCTGCCTCAGTACCCAGTGAATGTTATACACTCACCACTTTACCAGCATTTAGTATTACAATCAGCAGTTAACATATATCCCGACAAAATCAACCTGTAACCAAAATGTATATTATTCAAAGATGCTGTGGAAAAAAAAAAACTTATTAGTTTGTGTGGTCAGCACGCCCGTAAACAGATCGCTAGTCTAGGGGGTAATATTTTTTTTTTTAAAAGATACACAGTCACAAGACATCACACTCTTACTCTATATCAGAATACAGAATCTTAAGTTCAAAATCCAGAAGACCAGATTTGTCGTAGACGTTGCTTAGTTCAATTACCGTAGACGAGACACCATTTGTCGTACTCGTCTTCCTATTCTAAGTTCAAAAATCCTACGGACGAGAACCCATTTGTCGTATCGTCTTCCTATTTTAAGTTCAAAAATCCGGTAACGAGCCCCATTTGTCGTAGATTTTCGATAGGAGAATTAAGACTAGGTTTGGTCCCTTCTGAATAGGTTTGAATAGGTGATAGACTCAGTGAGAGTTAGTGAAAGGTAATAGAATTTCCACACACGTGAGATGATAGATTTTGATATAGTGGCTGTCTCTGAAAGCGAAAAGAATTCTTCTCTCTCTCACCTATCTTCTACAACAGTTGTTACAGCGTCAGACAGACTACACCAATATACATATTACGTATATTTCTATCACTCACAGGCACGCACATACACGTGACGACAGGTAAACACACAGACGTGGGAAAACTATAACAATGATATATATATTATCTAGAACGAGCTGACCAAACACGATTATTAAGTTCAAGAGCGATTTTAATATCAGGAAAAAATCGGCTCACAACATCAAAGAAAGTACATCAAGGAAAATACATATACACATAGTCATAAAAATTCAAGGAAATGTTGCAAGGATGATAGCCCCGTTATAGTGTTAACTCTAGGTTTAGCCCGGCCCCGTTAAGAGAACAGATGATGGCGCCCGAGTCACAGATACATAGGGTTTGAGTCTAAGAGTTTTTCTTTGTTTTATCTCGTAATTATATGCACAGAGTTTGAAAAAAAAAATCTGATTTAACCTAAGACAAAAACACAAGAACTCTAGCCTTAGCAACAAATTATGCAGATTGAAAAAAAAAATAGGACAGCAACAGGGTGTCAAAGATATAATAGTGAAAATATCACTCAAACCAGCGTACACTCATTCATTCCGCCATGGCCTCTCATACATGTACTCACGACTTTGCTCGCTGCCTCTTGGAACACACTGATTTTAGATTTTCACACAGACTCAAAAAAAAATGCAGTCTTCTGCCAAGAAGTCCCCAGTTCCAAAAGACGTATTTAACTCGGAGTCTCCGGGAACGACTACTTGGGTGTGCAAATTTGTTCAAATGTCTGATTAAGTCACCTAAAATTATTCCAGGCGCGGGAGTTAGCAGAGCACAGTGTCAATAGCGTAGGTTTCTAGAAATGATGAATGTCAGGTCGGTGCCTTCCCTCAGTATAGGATTCACTTTAGTCACACCACAGATTTGTCCACAAAAAATATATATATATATATATAGTCGGGAAATGTTAGTTAATACTTGAAGTATTTCGCGCCACCAGGCAGAAAGATTACGTAGAGTTTTTTTTTTTCTAGAAGAAATTAAGATCTGGCTCCAAGGTCCAGTATTTATCATTACAGTCTTTGAAAACCCGTTATTGGGATATAGTATTTCTGGCTAACTCGGGTTGCATATGCACTGTTTAGACCAGTGGTACTTAAGAAACCCACGTGGTTCAAAATAAGGACTGTCTATTTCTTCACAAGTATGGAAACTACTACTAGGTGCTGGTAAAGTTAGGGTCACCCCAAAACTTTCACTGTGTGGAGGAAAAATAACACATATAATATAATAAACAGAATCTGTACTGGTTATAACTTACATTTAAACTTGCAAGCAGAGAGCTTTGCTTATCATTTAAACTTCCCGTGACGTAAGTTATATTTAAAAATCAGCAATCCTCATGAATTAGGAACACGTGCGTATTCCGTCACCATTCATGAGGCTCGATTCTAGAGTTTATACGTTAGTTTAGAAAAATACACTCGACTGAGTATTAGCGGTTAAATTAAATTCATAAATAGCTACAATTGCCGTTATAAGCTAGAAATTTTAATTTTATTCTGCTTTCCACTGAATGCTTCCCTAGAAAATATAATAGCCTACCACTTTATTTCTCTTCTGCGCTAAAGAAATAGATTAAAATGAATTAAGCGATTTAAACACTTTAACACTCACAAAATCTATATATCTATCATATTAATTACCTCAACCACAGAATTACAGGTAGTCGCACAACTTAAGAATAAAAATGCTGAAAATATTTCTGGAAGTCTAGAAGTTCGACAAATTGCCGAAACAAACTGAGATACTTCGCTAACAGCTATTCTGTTTACGAGCAACCTATCTACTGTGAGTCTATGAGCGAGAATGAAATTAAAGTTTCAAACTTGGCCAATATCTTTAAAATCGGACACAGGATCCTAATCTTATTTCGCCAAGCGAAATAGTCTCCCCTGTCCGTATAACACCTTCGTCCGCTTATCGCGTGACGTAACAGCCATCAGTGGCCGAGGGCTTGCATGAGTTGCAAATCTCAGACCACCGTCTGCAGTGCGGAGTGGATTTTCACGCTAAGCCGGGTTTTTCCTGACGAAAAACCTCATGCGTTTACTGAAATGCAGACTCTCTGTCTACTTTCCATGTCCCTCGGGTGAATTTTCACGCCCCAGGCCAGAGACCCTCAGACGAATGTCTAGCGAATGCTGTAAATTCACGCCTATCGTCCGACCAGCGCGACTGACATGTACGCAATACCACCCAGGTGCGATTCTCAGTTTTAGAGAAAGGAAAACAGGTAAAGTTTGCGAATTATATGAAAATAATATTCGCAAAACGAATGGATGAAAAATATACAGGAAAAAAAGGAAATACAGAGATAATAAAAGAGAGAATTCGGGTGAAAGAATAGGAAGAAGATGTAGGAAATTAAATGAATATAAACCCTACGTGACAGAGCCTCCCCCCTTTAAGATATGGAAGCACTCCATGTCTACGTTATGGAGTTTAATTTCCTATAACCGTAGCTTCGGGGTGTCTGTCTTCTTCCCTCTCCTCTTCCCCCTCCATCTCTGTCCAATTCCTACTCAAGTCCACTCCTCAAAGTTTCCTTCCCCTGGAATGTCTCATATGCGCGCTTGAAAGAGCGTCGCCGCTTCTGACATTTTTGAAAGATTTCCTGTGATAGCGGTGGAATATCCCTGCCACTATCGTCATCTTCGTCAGTTTTGGCGATCGTCAGGAGATGGTCGGAGGTTGGCACTGGTTTTTCCAAGTATCTCTTTAAGAGATTTAAATGGAAAACCTTCTCCTTTCCTTCAATAGAGATCTGGTAGTTAGCCTTAGAAATCTTTTTCAGGACGGTAAACGGCCCTTGCCATCCGATCTTCAGTTGGTTGTTCTCGGTAGGGAGCAACACCAAAACTTTCTCTCCTGCTTCCAGTTCTCTCTCTTCCGCGACTTTCCTGTATCGGTTAGCGTGCTTGGTGCGTGCTCGCTTAAAGTTAGTCGTTGCTAGGTCCCACCCTAGTTTCAACCGTTCCTTTAAAACCGACACATATTTACTGGCTGAGACAACTGTCTCATCAGCCTTCTCGTCTGTCAGAGACTGAAGTAAGGCTTCAAGCGGGCCCTTAATGGGTCTGCCGAATAAGAGTGTAGCTGGCGGAAATCCTGTGGAAGTATGAGGAGATTCTCTGTAGCCAAATAATGCTGCAGGAATACAGAGATCCCAATCTTCAGGTTTCACTTGTGCCAGCTTACTTAGCATCATGGTGAGGTTTCCATTAGCACGTTCCACGAGCCCATTTCCGGCCGGAGTATATGGCTTAGTGTGGATGTGCTGGGTCCTCAAGATCTTAACGATCTCATCCATCAACAGGTTTCGGTATGGAGATCCATTATCCGTCAACACTTGCTGAGGGAATCCCAACCGAGTGAAAATCTGCACGAGGGCTTCTGCGACATGCTTGGCATCTGCGCATGTTAGCGGGATAGCTTCTGCCCATAAAGTGCATGTATCGACTAAGGTCAGGATGAACCTGTTCCTTCTTTTAGTCCTTTCGAAAGGCCCTAAAATGTCGATCACAACCCGTTCGAATGGTGTTCCCATTATTGGCATTTCACCCATGTGGACTGGGGGTGCCCGTTGCTTGGGTGGCACACGTTGGCACTGGGCACAGGATTTGACATATCTGATAATATCAGTATTTACTCCTGGCCACCAATAATGAGTGGTTATACGTTGGTTTGTGGCGTTCTGTCCCATATGTCCGCTAAAGGGAAGAGAGTGCCCCATTTCTAGGATTTGGCTTCTGTACTGTTTCGGTACTAGGAGCTGGTTGTAACCTTGGTCAGGCTTGCCCGTTCTCCGATAAAGTACGCCATCCTCAGAAAAAATGTCCCCGTGCTGTTTTGGTTCCTTCGCCATGGGCAGTTTCCTAAAGCAGGGTGCCAAGGTAGGGTCCTTGTATTGCGCTTCTTTAAGTTCCATAGGTAACAAATTTGGCGCAGGCTCCCGTTCCTTCTTGGTTTGCCCTCTTATAGTTACTGCTGCCACAATCGGCTCTTCCGGTTTCCCAATACACACGTATCTCCCGCCAAGTATGACTGGGTAGATGGGATCATCCATAACAGCCGCTTTGATCACACCTCTGACAAAGTCAGAGTGTATCTCCACCAATGCGATGGGAAGCGCTGTAGGTGCATCACTCTTACGAACTCCACAAAGTTTGACGGTCTCTCCTGTCTCTTGACCGGGTTTAACCAGGTTTCTGGCAACAATGCAATCGTAAGAAAGCCCCGTGTCAAATAAGCAAGAAGTTTGAGAACCGTTCAAAATAACAATACCTCGCGTTGAGGGTCTATCCCCAACAGGTTGGGAATCACTGTCAATAATTCCGCCTTGCGAGACTGTCAATAAGCATCCGATGCGTTTTGGCTCGGTGTGCTCGGTCTGATCATATGTCCCGTGCTCGGGGGTTCTCCCTTTGCCACCTTGTCCTTTCTGGCTACGCTGCCATGTAGGGCGGTCGGGTTGATCAGGCTGTTTGGGGTGGTTGGGGTACTTGTTCTTGTAGAACTTGGATTTTTCAGGAGGGGGGTTTTGAGGTCCAGTTTCTCTGTGGTTATTTTGGTTAGAAGCCTGAGAAGATTGCTCTAGGTTATGTTTTCGAAAATGCTCCTCTGTCGGTTTCCGCTTTGTGGCCGGTAGTTCAGCCAGCGCATTGTGATAACGCTCAGACTTTTCCAAAATGTCTTCAAGTTTTTTCTGCCCCCTGCTCAGCGAGAAATCTCCGGGTATCAGCAGACAAAGTGTTCTTTATTTGTTCAGTTAGAACAAGTTCCTCAAGACCTTCATAGGTAGAGGGGAGCTGCGAAAGCTCAAGGCACTTTGTTAGATATCCCTTAAGACGAGATGAGAACTGGTGAAAAGTTTCAGAATTCTCTTTCCGGCTGTTGCGAAACAGTTGCAAAAACTTGCGAGCGTTCATTTCAAAGCGCTCCAGTAACGCTTTCTTCAACACATCGTAGTCGTCTTGTTGGCTACTTTCCAGCTTAGAATAAACATCATAAGCAGAACCTTTTAGGGCCTGGGAAAGTTTCATATTCCAACGCGACCTCTCTAACCCGTACAGAGTTGCAATTTTCTCAAATTTTTCTAACCATGTGTCAATCTTCTCATTTGGACAAGGAAAAGATTCAAGAGTGAAAGACATAGCATTTAGTTGAAGAGATTGAGTGTTAGCAGGGTCAGTTAAGGAAGAATGAGGAGAAGACTCTCCATTGCTGGAGGTAGAGGCAGCCCCACGCCTTTGGAATTCCAGAGTTTTAAGAGCTAACTCATGCTTTCTCTCTTCTCTCTCCTTCTCATGCTGTCTCTCCTTCTCTCTTTCGTTCGCCCTGCGAATTTCCATTTCTTCATCCATCTTCTTCTGCTGTAAAGCTTCAGCTGCTTTCCTCTCCGCATCATATCTCTCCGCATCATATCTCTCAAGTTCGTCTCTGACAAAAGCTTTCGCTTCCTCTCCTTCCAGTCCCTCCTCTCTCGCTTCGTCCCTGAGAAGTTGTCTAAGCTTTGCCCTCTCGGCCATATTATGTCAGTGACTGAGACTAGTGGAGAACGAAAATAGGAAAAAGAATAACCTGGTTCCTACCACTTACGAGAAAAAAAATGTACCAACAATTCAAAAGATGATATCCTTAACCCTGGGATACCTCCTCCAAAGTAAAATCTAACTATCGCTGCTATTATCGGCAATAAAGCACTTAATGCAAAACACGACTACGCCAACTAAATGGTAGTTAAGATTACTTCTGAAAAATAAGTTGCTACAGTGGAAAAGCAAAATAATTATTGCAAAAATAAAGAGAAAAATAATCCCTTAATTTTTAAAAATCCACTATAAGTTCGCCCCTGAAGTCAGATCGGGTAAGGGAGGGAATTAATCTGGACAAAAAGTCCGAAACACACTCCTTAACTTAGTTCAAACGCCGTTCTGCCTCAGTACCCAGTGAATGTTATACACTCACCACTTTACCAGCATTTAGTATTACAATCAGCAGTTAACATATATCCCGACAAAATCAACCTGTAACCAAAATGTATATTATTCAAAGATGCTGTGGAAAAAAAAAAACTTATTAGTTTGTGTGGTCAGCACGCCCGTAAACAGATCGTTAGTCTAGGGGATAAATATTTTTTTTTAAAAGATACACAGTCACAAGACATCACACTCTTACTCTATATCAGAATACAGAATCTTAAGTTCAAAATCCAGTTACACGAGACCAGATTTGTCGTAGCTCGTTGCTTAGGATTTTGGGTTCAATTACCGTAGACGAGACACCATTTTTCGTACTCGTCTTCCTATTCTAAGTTCAAAAATCCTACGGACGAGAACCCATTTGTCGTACTCGTCTTCCTATTCTAAGTTCAAAAATCCCGGACGAGCCCCCATTTGTCGTAGATTTTCGATAGGAGAATTAAGACTAGGTTTGGTCCCTTCTGAATAGGTTTGAATAGGTGATAGACTCAGTGAGAGTTAGTGAAAGGTAATAGAATTTCCACACACGTGAGATGATAGATTTTGATATAGTGGCTGTCTCTGAAAGCGAAAAGAATTCTTCTCTCTCTCACCTCTCTTCTACAACAGTTGTTACAGCGTCAGACAGACTACACCAATATACATATTACGTATATTTCTATCACTCACAGGCACGCACATACACGTGACGACAGGTAAACACACAGACGTGGGAAAACTATAACAATGATATATATATTATCTAGAACGAGCTGACCAAACACGATTATTAAGTTCAAGAGCGATTTTAATATCAGGAAAAAATCGGCTCACAACATCAAAGAAAGTACATCAAGGAAAATACATATACACATAGTCATAAAAATTCAAGGAAATGTTGCAAGGATGATAGCCCCGTTATAGTGTTAACTCTAGGTTTAGCCCGGCCCCGTTAAGAGAACAGATGATGGCGCCCGAGTCACAGATACATAGGGTTTGAGTCTAAGAGTTTTCTTTGTTTTATCTCGTAATTATATGCACAGAGTTTGAAAAAAAAAATCTGATTTAACCTAAGACAAAAACACAAGAAACTCTAGCCTTAGCAACAAATTATGCAGATTGAAAAAAAAATTAGGACAGCAACAGGGTGTCAAAGATATAATAGTGAAAATATCACTCAAACCAGCGTACACTCATTCATTCCGCCATGGCCTCTCATACATGTACTCACGACTTTGCTCGCTGCCTCTTGGAACACACTGATTTTAGATCTTCACACAGACTCAAAAAAAATGCAGTCTTCTGCCAAGAAGTCCCCAGTTCCAAAAGACGTATTTAACTCGGAGTCTCCGGGAACGACTACTTGGGTGTGCAAATTTGTTCAAATGTCTGATTAAGTCACCTAAAATTATTCCAGGCGCGGAAGTTAGCAGAGCACAGTGTCAATAGCGTAGGTTTCTAGAAGTGATGAATGTCAGGTCGGTGCCTTCCCTCAGTATAGGATTCACTTTAGTCACACCACAGATTTGTCCACAAAAAAAATATATATATAGTCGGGAAATGTTAGTTAATACTAGAAGTATTTCGCGCCACCAGGCAGAAAGATTACGTAGAGTTTTTTTTTCCTAGAAGAAATTAAGATCTGGCTCCAAGGTCCAGTATTTATCATTCCAGTCTTTGAAAACCCGTTATTGGGAGATAGTATTTCTGGCTAACTCGGGTTGCATATGCACTGTTAGTCCAGTGGTACTTAAGAAACCCACGTGGTTCAAAATAAGGACTGTCTATTTCTTCACAAGTATGGAAACTACTACTAGGTGCTGGTAAAGTTAGGGTCACCCCAAAACTTTCACTGTGTGGAGGAAAAATAACACATATAATATAATAAACAGAATATGTACTGGTTATAACTTACATTTAAACTTGCAAGCAGAGAGCTTTACTTATCATTTAAACTTCCCGTGACGTAAGTTATATTTAAAAATCAGCAATCCTCATGAATTAGGAACACGTGCGTATTCCGTCACCATTCATGAGGCTCGATTCTAGAGTTTATACGTTAGTTTAGAAAAATACACTCGACTGAGTATTAGCAGTTAAATTAAATTCATAAATAGCTACAATTGCCGTTATAAGCTAGAAATTTTAATTTTATTCTGCTTTCCACTGAATGCTTCCCTAGAAAATATAATAGCCTACCACTTTATTTCTCTTCTGCGCTAAAGAAATAGATTAAAATGAATTAAGCGATTTAACACTTTAACACTCACAAAAACTATATATCTATCATATTAATTACCTCAACCACAGAATTACAGGTAGTCGCACAACTTAAGAATAAAATGCTGAAAGTATTTCTGGAAGTCTAGAAGTTCGACAAATTGCCGAAACAAACTGAGATACTTCGCTAACAGCTATTCTGTTTACGAGCAACCTATCTACTGTGAGTCTATGAGCGAGAATGAAATTAAAGTTTCAAACTTGGCCAATATCATTAAAATCGGACACAGGATCCTAATCATATTTCGCCAAGCGAAATAGTCTCCCCTGTCCGTATAACACCTTCGTCCGCTTATCGCGTGACGTAACAGCCATCAGTGGCCGAGGGCTTGCATGAGTTGCAAATCTCAGACCACCGTCTGCAGTGCGGAGTGGATTTTCACGCTAAGCCGGGTTTTTTTCTGACGAAAAACCTCATGCGTTTACTGAAATGCAGACTCACTGTCTACTTTCCATGTCCCTCGGGTGAATTTTCACGCCCCAGGCCAGAGACCCTCAGACGAATGTCTAGCGAATGCTGTAAATTCACGCCTATCGTCCGACCAGCGCGACTGACATGTACGCAATACCACCCAGGTGCGATTCTCAGTTTTAGAGAAAGGAAAACAGGTAAAGTTTGCGAATTATATGAAAATAATATTCGCAAAACGAATGGATGAAAAATATACGGGAAAAAGGAAATACAGAGATAATAAAAGAGAGAATTCGGGTGAAAGAATAGGAAGAAGATGTAGGAAATTAAATGAATATAAACCCTACGTGACATCTCTGTAGACAGACGTCGGAGTTGGGGTTCGATGTGTAGTTTCTGCTTACTTGACAGCGTGTTTGTTGTAAATCTATTTATTGTCTTAGTTAAACGCTTCAACAATCATTCTCATTCCACTATGACACATATTAATAATTTCATAAAACATATGTGATAGCGTTGCAGTTCTGCTCCAGTCAGATCATAAGTAAATTAGTATTACTAATCTATTGCAGTTGGATCGTCTTTAGCTCTGTCAACTTACAACTATGTCATAGGCATTTTTTTGTTGTTCTATCAACATTACAGGTCTTTCTCAGTTATCTCATCCCATGTGCAGTTCTGTCAACAATACAAATCTGTCCCAGTTATCTCAGCCCATCTGTAGTTCTGTAAACAACACAAATCTGTCCCAGGCAGATCATCTGTAGTTCTGTCAACATTCCAAATCTGTCCCAGTTATCGCAGCCCATCTGCAGTTCTGTAAATAATACCAATCTGTTCCAGGCAGATCGTCTGTAGTTCTGTTAACATGACAAATCAGTTCCAGTTATCTCAACCCTTTCTGTAGTTCTGTAAACAATACAAATCTGTTCCAGGCAGATCATCTGTAGTTCTGTCAACATTTCACATCTGTTTCAGTTATCTCACCCCATCTGTAGTTCTGTAAACAATACAAATCTGTCCCATGCAGATCATCTGTAGGTTTGTCAACATTACAAATCAGTCCCAGTTAGGTCAGCCCATTTCTTAGTTTCAGGGTAGCAATGGTTCTGGATTCTGAGCAACAAAGTCCATAATTTATGACCAGTTTTATTAAAGTTGGGTTAACAAAAACATAGGTACAGCATCATACTAGGACACAGTACACATAAAAGTGTCAGCGTTACGGCCAGGTCTTCATCAAGGTCACAACTAAGGAAAACGGAAGGGCACAGAATGAATTAAAAAGTAAAATTCATACGAAATTAATACAAAAGATTAATTAAGAGAAACGTGTATTCCCTTAGCAACTTCACTATTTGTTTGTGTAATTGTTTCTCTTGGCACAAAGTTGCCTCCCATAATAGTGGTTTACGTTGAGGTATGACAGTCATTTTATACGTATATATATATATATATATATATATATATATATATATATATATATATATATATATACATATATATATATATATATATATATGTCACCGGAGGGCCTGTGTTTAACGCTAGCTAACACGTTAACCGTATTTTTAACAGTAGTAAAAGATCCTGAGCGAGATTACTTGCTAACAAAACATCACTGGTCGAGAGTGACTAATGAGATCGTTGAAAGCTAATTTTGACTACCGCAGTGAGAACACAGGTCAGTCACGGAGTTCACTGTTAAGTGAGGGAGATATGTTTCAGCCTTAGTGCGGACCCGGGTTTTTAAAAGGTTGTGTAGTTAACCTCTGGTCGCGGAAATACCTGACCACTGAAAGATTAAATGTTCTTTCCCAAGTATGTTATTCAAGGAGACAGAGTTTTTCTAGTTTTGTGGGAAACTATTTTTTATATTTGAATGATTAGTCTGCTATGAAATGTATATTAAGACTCAAGGCAAAAGCCTATCGACATTTAGCATAGTCAAGCAGACATGTTGTTATGACAATGTCCTTTTTGCAGAGATCTCACGATTCATGTAACCCACAGGCGTTCTGGCCGCTGATAGCCAGGTTATTGAGTTTTGTATTCACCCATGCCTTCAGTCCCTTGGACTGTACTAATAAACTGTTTTCCATGACTAATTGCTGTTACTTACTAATGTATGGAAGCACTAGGGAGATACAAATGATCACTGATAACCTACGTGAGTAGTAAGGACCTGGTCTTGAACCAATAGTCATTTGGGTAACTTCACCTCTGGCAGTCGCCAGTTACCACCCACAAGATATATAAGCAAACTTGTAAACACCACGATCACTAGGAAATACAATATCAATGAACTCAGAATAAAATATAAACCACCAGTGACGAAACGTCTACCTGGAGTGAAGATTTGTCATATAACTTTGCTAGATTGTTATAACGGTCACATAAGATTATTTGGATGCAGTAACCAGCCCCCACGGTTACATATTGTTATTTGGTCCCATTCCCAGCGGCGACATATTGTTATTTGATCCCGTGACCAGTCGCCTCCCTGGAACATATTGTTATTTGGTGCTCGTGACCAGCTCACGCCCTTGTCATTGTGATCGTACTTTGTAAACAATAATTATCATGGATCTTCAAAATGCTCATGAGGCCCTAGCTCAGCAACAAATGCACCCACAGCAAATGTTACAGCCACATCTGTCACAAAATCAACAGCAACAGGGTATACAACCTCAAAATATATCGTTGCATAATGAATTAGAACCGACAATGCAGGCACTGATGCAGATCACAGAATCGCTTCATCAGGTAGATCACTATGCTACGTTCCATTCAATTAGATCAATTGTAACACCATTTTCTGGAGACCCCGCACTATTCCGCAAATGGCTTATTGACATGGATAAGTTCTCATCCATCATTGACACAGCTACTGATTCCGACCGCAAGCGAATTGCCTTTTTATCTTCTGATTGGTTGGTTACAAACTTTCTACGTCGTCGCAGTAAAGCATTCCCACAGGAACTGTTAAAAATCCTTCGCAAGGAATTGGTAAGTCGATATTCAAACATCACAGACTGTCAACATGCTTGGACGCTTTTAAGGAAGATAAAGCAAGAACGTCATGAGCCAGTGCAAATGTTCGGAGACCGGTTGCTCAACCTAGCCGAAGATGCTTTTTTAGGAGGTTCCATCCCCACGGAAGAATTAGAGCGACACTTAGTAGGCATATTCATTGAAGGTTTGTGGGCACACAATTTGAAACTCCACCTATTGAGAAGACTCGAAGTCAATCACAGAAACCATTCAAACGGCTGTATACAAAGAAAATGTTCGGAAAAGATTTCATCAAAGGATCGGCAGAGAACCGCAATCAGACTATCTTCCCGAACCAATGGAAGTCGACCATTATCGTCCAAGATGGCGGAGAGACAATGCAACCTTCAACGATCATCAACGCTCATCTTATTCACACAATGTACGCCAAAATGACTCATTTCACAGGAACGAAGACAAGAGACACAACCGACACACTACCCCAGTGAATTCGCATCCTTCTCCAGTTCACCATGTTAATCAGATTACATGTTACAATTGTGGAAGTTGCTTAAACATCGGACAACACACGTATGACAGAACACTCCCAAGTTTCAATAGCAACCATAGATCAGGCTCAGATTGGAGTAGCCTCAACAGAAGGCAACATCGAATAGCTGTCAGAAATTTCTGGCAGAAATTAAGAAAGGAAAGGTATTTGAAATAAATAGCATCAACATAGACAACCACCAAAGATGTCGAATAAGAACTGAGAACGGCTGGAAGATAGACGTGAACCAAGTAAGATCGTATGCGAACAGTAAGAACATATCCTACCAGCCGAGAGTTAAAACAGAATATGACAGTGATAGGCGTAGAGCATGGAGAAGTCAGGTTAGAAAACATGACAACATACAGAGAGACATGGTCAGTGTGGCTACCCAGACAGAAACAAAGAAACACACCGGCACACAAACAGAAGTACCAGAGCAAAGCGACAAGTGTGTATCCCAGGTAAATACTCCCAGCGTAGAGCATAGACACCTACTTAGTAGTCAGATTGCCACAACGACAGCGATGCATGCAAAACACAAGATAACAGCTAGGCGGTCCACCCCCCCCCCCCCCCCCCCCCACAAAACACACACCAAGAGCGAGAAAAAAAGTGATGGAAGAGAAAGAAATCAGAAGTGTATTTTAAGAAGAAAACGTATAAGACTGTTGATGATTGGTTAGCGGCTAGAAAAGCTTGGCTAATGGTTACAAAGTCTCGAACAGATTGCTCCTACAATTTATATCCTATGGCACGAGAGACAGAATGTTACTACGAAAGCTCACGTTTCTCAAATGAAATTAGATGATCACCGACCTAGTGAAATTCCACACCTTCGCTCCTCACGACCTGTCAGGAAATCCACCCTTTGCCATTATTCGTCCTTCACCTCACTTGCCTCTAGCCCTGATGACATTTCACCACAAAAAACTGCCCCCACGTTAGTCAGAGATACGATAGAACGATATCGACGTGAACGAGATAACTCATCTGAAGAGGATGACATTCCTTTACAAGAGCTCCGACAACGGATCCAACACCGCAACGACCGTTTACTCGATGACAATTAATCACGGACAGAGGATGACATTCCTTCACAAGAGCTCCGACAACGAATTCAACACTGCAACGACCGTTTACTCCATGACAATGAACCACGAACAGGATACACTTCCAAATGTTGAACACTCTGGTTTGATGCCATCCACAGTTACTGATCCACCACATTCATCAACTGTCCATTCGGATTCTTCGGCAACCGTCACAGAAAACTCATGGCAAGATATTACGCCTGACCAGACAACACATTTTGTAGCCTCTGATGATGATTCCTATATTGTTCCCATGGAAACACATTCCAGAACAGCCATTAAACGCCACTATTCATCATCATCTGACGACTCCGTCCCTTTAGCAAAGTTGATTCGTCCCTCACATGAACATGTTCGTGTACAGATTCGCAAGAAGCGTCGTTCTATGCATTCCAATCGTCAGGACAGTACTGAAACATGTACTGCTAGTCGTCACGTTGCTCATTTCACAGAAACTGCTTCCCATCCTAAAGGACGCACGTACGATCAGCGACTGTCAGCGAAGAACATTGCCGTGTTGGAACTGGCACAAATGTTGCTTGACAAGCACTAACTTAATGCAATACATTTTTTTTTCTATTACAGGTTGACAGTGGTTGGTCCCTTTCTTCCCTTAGCTTTGCAGTTTGAGATTGTCATCCGCACTCAGACGTACAGCTGACTACTGTGGCGAGATGCAACATTATTGGAGAAAGGCAAAGATGTCTCCGACGCCTCTTCTACATGGACTATTACTTTAGTCGCCTCCCAGCAACCATGAAGAACAGAGTTCCAAGATATATTACAATCTTGTATTATGATTGAATAGTATATTACTGCGACTATGCACTTTATAGTAGATTGTATATTATTCCTTACGTTGATTTTTGTTTTGTTTTGGGCATGTCACATAGAGAGTTAATACGGTTACGACAGACTCTCACCGTATTGCAAACTAGATTTCAGGATCTATGTAATGTACATAGGTAGCGCAGAGCTATCATTCCTTTGGTAGGACAGGCTCTCCAATTTTTTTTTTTTTTTTCATTTGGAACGTTCACAGAGGGGAATATTAATAGTCTCACTTCACAAGTGTGGATTATAGCTGCAAATCAACTGCTCATCTATCATTTTTTAATGCCAGCCTCACAATTGTAAACACCACTTTTTTGTAGTAGGTATTATTACATAACTTGTAAAAAAATTTTCTTCCGGATTTTGTTATTTTTGAGTTGCATGATGCTACTCAATTTACTGATATGTTGGTGCGACATTATTTTTTCTGTGTGTTATGTATTATGGATAAGAATAGAGATGTATTTTTCTTCATGTCACACACTATCACTACTTTTGAAAGCCACATAGACTCATTATATACACATCATTTACCACGTACACTATTACCTTACACGGACTTTCAGCTCTTATTTACACGGATATCATCTATACTCCCACATACATTATGTAGAGCATTGCTCAAGGTTCACAATGTTTTATCTTTGTACGATGCTTTTGGTACTAGTGCGCATTCCTTTAATGGTTATTGATAATATGTTCGCATTATATTAGATGCATGACATTCCAACGCCTATTCCATTTCACATATCATATGTTGCTACTTCTCGCTCGCACCCCTTGCAACATACAACATCTTCACTTATGCTATTGCAATTAACCACGCACACACCCATTATGCATTTACTTTTGCGTTGCAATACTGTTGATGGTATTACTAATACTGTTGGGTTTTTTATGATATGTCAGCCATTGTATCATATTGGTAAAACATTTTGATGTTTAACTGCTGTTCATTTACTAGAAGCATTTCCCATAACTGACACTTCTCGTTTTCACGCCTCACGCTACCAGGGCCCACCGTGAATGTAGTGTCAGTTTGGGATTTCCAGACAACTGTCTCGTGCTGCGTCGTAGAGATGTCAGTAATCACGCCTTTCCTGAGCGCTCAGCCGAAAAACCCGCGCGTGACAGGTGCAAATGTAGACATAAAGTCTGCTCTATGTCCAGCGAAACGAATTTTTCGCACATTCTCGTCTACCTGCGCGACTGACATCTGATGCAATAAGGTTACTAGTCAGTATGAGAAAGAAAAACGATGATGGGAAAGAAATATATTTTTTTTTCGCAACGAATGCGAAAAATACAGGAAAAAGGTAAAGAGTGATAATAAAAATGGAGAATACGGGTGACAGAAAAAGAGGAAGATATAGGCAATTAAATGATCAAAACCTATGTGACTGAACGTCCTCCCTTTAAGATATGGAAGCACTCCATGTCTACGTTATGGAATTAAATTTCCTATATCCGTAGCTTCAGGGTGTCTGTCCTCTTCTCTCTCATCTCTCCCCCCCCCCTCCATCTCTCTCCAATTCCTACTCAAGTCTACTCCCAAGTTTCCTTCCTCTGGAATGTCTCCCATGCGCGCTTGAAAGAGCGTCGCCGCTTCTGACATTTTTCAAAGATTTCCTGTGTGTGCAGTGGAGTTTCCCTGCCACTATCGTCATCTTCGTCAGTTTTGGCGATCGTCAGGAGATGGACGGAGGTCGGCACAGGTCTTTCCAAGTATCTCTTTAAGAGATTTAAATGGAAAACCTTTTCCTTTCCTTGAATAGATATCTGGTAGTTAGCCTTAGAAATCTTTTTCAGGACGGTAAACGGCCCTTGCCATCCGATCTTCAGTTGGTTGTTCTCGGTAGGGAGTAACACCAAAACTTTCTCTCCTGCTTCCAATTCTCTCTCTTTCGCGACTTTCCTGTATCGGTTAGCGTGCTTTGTGCGTGCTCGTTTAAAGTTGGTCGTTGCTAGGTCCCATCCTAGTTTCAACCTTTCCTTTAAATCCGATACGTATTTACTTGCTGAGACAACTGTCTCATCCGCCTTCTCGTCTGTCAGAGACTGAAGTAAGGCTTCAAGTGGCCCCTTAATGGGTCTGCCGAATAAAAGCGTAGCTGGCGGAAATCCTGTGGAAGTATGAGGAGATTCTCTGTAGCCAAATAAAGCTGCAGGAATACAAAAATCCCAATCTTCAGGTTTCACTTGTGCCAGTCTACTTAACATCATGTTGAGGTTTCCGTTAACACGTTCCACGAGCCCGTTTCCGGCCGGAGTATAAGGCTTTGTGTAGATGTGTTTGGTCCTCAAGATCTTCACGATCTCATCCATCAACAGGTTTCGGTATGGGGATCCGTTATCCGTCAACACTTGTTGAGGGAATCCCAACCGAGTGAAAATCTGCACGAGGGCTTCTGCGGCATGCTTGGCATCTGCGCATGTTAGCGGTATAGCTTCTGCCCATAAAGTGCATGTATCGACTAAGGTCAGGATAAACCTGTTCCTTCTTTTAGTCCTTTCGAAAGGCCCTAAAATGTCGATCACAACCCGTTCGAATGGTGTTCCCACTATTGGCATTTCACCCAAAGAGACTGGGGGTGCCCGTTGCTTGGGTGGCACACGTTGGCACTGGGCACAGGATTTGACATATCTGATAATATCAGTATTTACTCCTGGCCACCAATAATGAGTGGTTATCCGTTGGTTTGTGGCGTTCTGTCCCATATGTCCGCTGAAGGGAAGAGAGTGCCCCATTTCTAGGATTTGGCTTCTGTACTGTTTCGGTACTAGGAGCTGGTTGTAACCTTGGTCAGGCTTGCCCGTTCTCCGATAAAGTACGCCATCCTTAGAAAAAATGTCCCCGTGCTGTCTGGGTTCCTTAGCCATGGGCAGTTTCATAAAGCAGGGTGCCAAAGTAGGGTCCTTGTATTGCGCTTCTTTAAGTTCCATGGGTAACAAATTAGGCGCAGGCTCCCGTTCCTTCTTGGTTTGCCCTCTTGTAGTTACTGCTGCCACAATCGGCTCTTCCGGTTTCCCAATACACACGTATCTCCCGCCAAGTATGACTGGGTAGATGGGATCATCCATAACAGCCGCTTTGATCACACCTCTTACAAAGTCAGAGTGTATCTCCACCAATGCGATGGGAAGCGCTGTAGGTGCATCACTCTTACGAACTTCACAAAGTTGGACGGTCTCTGCTGTCTCTTGACCGGGTTTGACCAGGTTTCTGGCAACAATGCAATCATAAGAAAGCCCCGTGTCAAATAAACAAGAAGTTTGAGAACCGTTCAATGTAACAGTACCTCGTGTTGAGGGTGTATCCCCAACTGGATGGGAATCACTGTCAATAATTCCGCCCTTCGAGACTGTTAGCAAGCATCCGATGCGTTTAGGCTCGGTGTGCTCACTCTGATCATATGTCCCGTGCTCAGGGGTTTTCCCTTTGCCACCTTGTCCTTTCTGGCTGCGCTGCCATGTAGGGCGGTCGGGTTGATCAGACTGTTTGGGGTGGTTGGGGTACTTGTTCTTGTGGAACTTGGATTTTTCAGGAGGGGGGTTTTGAGGTCCAGTTTCAATGTGGTTATTCTGATTCGAAGCATGAGAAAGTTGATCTAGATTATTTTTTTCAAAAATGCTCCTCTGTCGGTTTCCGCTTAGTGGCCGATAGTTCAGCCAGCGCATTATGGTAACGCTCAGACTTCTTTAAGATGTCTTCAAGTTTTTCTGCTCCCTGCTCAGCTAGAAATCTCCGGGTATCTGCAGACAATGTGTTCTTTATTTGTTCTGTTAAAAAAAATTCCTCAAGACCTTCGTAGGTAGAGGGGAGCTGCGAGAGCTCTAGGCACTTTGTCAGATAACCCTTCAAACGAGACGAGAACTGCTGAAAAGTTTCGGAATTCTCTTTCCTGCTGTTGCGAAACAGTTGCAAAAATTTGCGAGCGTTCATTTCAAAGCGCTCCAGTAATGCTTTCTTCAACAGATCATAGTTGTCTTGTTGGCTGCTTTCCAGTTTGGCGTAAACATCATACGCACTGCTTTTCAGCGCCTGAGAAAGCTTCGTGTTCCAACGCGACCTCTCTAAACCGTACAGAGTTGCAATTTTCTCAAATTTTTCTAACCATGTGTCAATCTTCTCATTAGGACAAGGGAAAGATTCTAGAGCGAAAGACATAGCAGTGAGATGAGTAGATTGAGTGTTAGAAGGATCAGTTAAGGAGGAATGAGGAGAAGACTCTCCATTGCTGGAGGTAGAGGCAGCGCCACGACTTTGGAATTCTAGAGTTTTAAGTACCAACTCGTGCTTTCTCTCTTCTCTTTCCTTATCATGCTGTCTCTCTTTCTCTTTCTCTTTTTCCTCATGCTGTCTCTCCTTCTCTTTTTCCTCATGCTGTCTCTCCTTCTCTCTTTCGTTCGCACTGCGGATTTCCATTTCCTCCCCAATCCTCTTCTGCTGTAGTAGACGGTCTTCCGCTTCTTTCCTCATAGCTTCTTCTTCTTTCCTCTCCGCGTCATATCTCTCGAATCGTCTCTGGCAAACGCTTTCGCTTCCTCTCACTCCAGTCCCTCCTCTCTCGCTTCGTCCCTGAGGAGTTGTCTAAGCTTTGCCCTCTCGGCCATATTATGTCAGTTACTGAGACTAGTGAAGAAAGAAAATAGGAAAAGGATACATTGGTTCCTACCACTTGCGAGAAGAATACCAAATAAAAGATGATATGCTTAACCCTGGAATACCTCCTCCAAAATAAAATCTAACTATCGCTGCTATTAATCGGCAATAAAGCACCTACTGCAAACACGACTACGCCAACTAAATGGTAGTTAAGATTACTTCTGAAAAATAAGTTGCTACAGTGGAAACAAAATAATTATTGCAAAAATTAAATAGACGAAATAATCCCTTAATTTTTAATCCACTATCAAGTTTACCCCTGAAGACAGTTAGGGTGAGGGAGGCAATTAATCTGGACAAATAGTCCGAAACGCACTCCTTAACTTTGCTCAAACACCTACCTGCTTCAGAACCCAGTGAATGTAATACACTCACCACTTTACCAGCGTTTAGTATTACAAATTCAACAATTAACATATATTCCGACAAAATCCACCTGTAACTTAAATGTATATTATTCAAAAAGCTGTGGAAAAAAAAACTTATCAGTTTGTGTGGTCAGCACGCCCATAAACAGATCGTTAGTCTAGGGGATAAATTATTTAAAGATATAACAACTCACACGACATCAAACTCTTACTCTATTTCAGAATAAAGAATCTTAAGTACAAAATCCAGATAGACGAGTCCACATTTGTCGTACTCGTCTTCCTATTCTAAGTTCAAAAACCGGAAACGAGCCCACATTTGTCGTACTCGTCTCAGGATTTTGGGTTCAATTCCCGTTAACGAGCAACCATTTGTCGTAGATTTTTAGATAGGAGAATTAAGACTTTGGTTGGTCCCTTCTGAATAGGTTGGAATGAGTGATAGTCATGGTGAGAGTTAGTAAAAGAAATAGATTCCACGAGTGAGATGATAGAATGTGATATAGAGGCTGTCTCTGAAAGCGAAAAAGATTCTTCTCTCTCTCACCTATCTTCTACGACAGCTTTACGGCGTCAGACAGTCTAAACACACACACACACACACATATATATATATATATATATATATATATATATATATATATATATATATTACCTATATTTCTATCTACTCACGGGCACGCACATACACGTGACGACAGTTAGACACACAGACGTGGGAAATCTATAACAATGAATATATATATTAGAACGAGCTGACCAACACGCTGATTAATTCCAAGGGAAATTTTAATTATCATTTAAAAATTTCTTCACAACACATAGAAATTTCATCAAAAAAACATATACAAATAGTCATAAATTATCAAGAGAATGCTACAAGGATGATAGCCCCGTTATGATATTAACTCTAGGTTTAGCCCACAGCCCCGTTATGAGACAGATGATGGCCCAAAGAGTCATAAATACATATGATTAGGGTCTAATGTTGTCCTTCTTAGAAGGTATAGACTGACTTTGACAGCAGTATCTATTCTAAAGGAACAATTTACTTAAGCAGCAAATCTTGCCTAAGGAAGAAAAAAAATACAACAAGCGAGTGCATTAAAGAACGAACATACTTCCGTCACTTTCACTCGGTTCATTCATCAGGGTACCCTGGCACACGTGCTTACCTAAAAAAACTTGATGTTGTTCACCGTCTGGCGTAACCTTAGGACACTTCTCTACAGTGAATCTGTATTCTTTGGATAAAGCGAAAACCAGATCTACAATTACAGGTTTCTTCCACTGTTTTTCGGGGAGCATTCACTTCACCAGTTATGTTTTTAGATTACTGTTCATGTCACTTAGATCAGTTAGGGTAAGCAAGTTTGAACGGGCACACAGAGTCAAAACACGAGGGTTTCCTTCATTTGGGAAAAGCTGACCAGTGGACAACTTCTTTTAACAGATAGTCTTGGTTCACTATACACTCTCTCAATACTTGTTGGGAATATTAATGTTATTTCTTGTAATTATTCTCGCCGCCAGGCAGCATGTATATTTGAGTTTATTGTGAAGAAATAAAGTCTGGCTCAAAGGCCCAGTATAAACATTTTGTCTTTAGAAAACCGTTAGTGGGATTGGTATTACTGTCTATCTCTGATGGCACCTGCACTGTCAGACCAGTGTTACTTGAAACAACCCACGTGGTTAAAGATAGGAAATGTCTATTCTTCTCACAAGTATGTCTCTTTACTACTAAAAGCCGGCAAGTTTGAATCGCCCCAGTATTCACTGCATAAAATGGAAAAAGCACATATAAAATAATTATACATACTATGTATAAGGATATAACTTATATTTTAAACTGCAAGCGTAGAGCTTATCATTTAACACTTCCCGTGAAATAAGTTATATTATAAAATCATCAATCCTCATGAATTAGGAACACGAGCGTATTCCGTCAACATTCATGAGGCTTCTAGTATTTAAGTTATTTAGGAACATATGTTCTCGTCTGATTATTGAGCAGTAAAATTAAATTCATTATTTAGCCGACTGAATTTAAGCTAGAAATATAATTTATCCTGCTTTCCACTGAGACACGTCACTAGAAAATAATACAGACTTATGAATTAAGCGCTCTGCACCAAATCTAACTAGTGAAATAACACTTTCAACACTTCACAAAATACTAGATAGTAATATATTTTACCTCACACAGAACTACAGATTTCACAACGACTAGGATACTTCACTAGATAGGTATTTAGAAGCTCGGCAAGATTTGACGAGAAACTAAAGTCTTCGCTATACAAGCTTCATTCCTAGCACGAGTGGTTCTGTCTACTGCAAGTTGGAGAATGAGTGAATATCCTAAGCTACTGCTATAGATATCTGAAAAT
The DNA here is from genome assembly GCA_024509875.1 of Oreohelix idahoensis. Taxonomy (NCBI): domain Eukaryota; kingdom Metazoa; phylum Mollusca; class Gastropoda; order Stylommatophora; family Oreohelicidae; genus Oreohelix; species Oreohelix idahoensis. The sequence goes on along the minus strand of JAMPIV010002115.1, from coordinate 20,215 downwards.
AGACAAAAGCCGCGCGGTAATTTCCAAACCCGAAAAGGCGCCGGTCTCTCCCCTTCACTCTCCCTAACACCTCCGATTTACTAGAAGCATTTCCCATAACTGACACTTCTCGTTTTCACGCCTCACGCTACCAGGGCCCACCGTGAATGTAGTGTCAGTTTGGGATTTCCAGACAACTGTCTCGTACTGCGTCGTAGAGATGTCAGTAATCACGCCTTTCCTGAGCGCTCAGCCGAAAAACCCGCGCGTGACAAGTGCAAATGTAGACATAAAGTCTGCTCTATGTCCAGTGAAACGAATTTTTCGCACATTCTCGTCTACCTGCGCGACTGACATCTGATGCAATAAGGTTACTAGTCAGTATGAGAAAGAAAAACGGTGATGGGAAAGAAATATATATTTTTTTCGCAACGAATGCGAAAAATACAGGAAAAAGGTAAAGAGTGATAATAAAAATGGAGAATACGGGTGACAGAAAAAGAGGAAGATATAGGCAATTTAATGATCAAAACACCTGTGACAATATTCATAATGTGTATATCGGTTAATTAAAATTTCAATTGCTTATGTTTTCTGTGTATCTTCATAAAAACAAAAGTCAAAATTATTGTATTACTTAAATAGACATATTTCTGGAAGCATGAAAGCAGACAGACTGGCCACGAAAAGTTGACACAATATTCAAACTGTGATGAAACGGACGATCTCTATATCCTTTTTATTTTGAGTGACAGAGTACAGGAAAGCGTGCGAACGCTTTTATCTCAAATGCTGAGATGTATTTATTCTGTACTGTTTTTGAGCTGTGTTCAAAAACAGCGGAGTCTCGTTTTGGGTTTTTTGGCGGGACTAGAGTGTGTGATCCCGGAGAGGAGAAGAGGGATTCGGAGCGTTGGACCGGGAGTGGTCAACGCTGTCTGTGTGTGTTTTTCGAGGATGTATGCCTACGTAGTGCTTTGAATAATGTCGACTTAATGTTTTTGCTGTGTGGATAGGCCATATTATGTATTTGTGAAGCTTTGAGGAAGCTATTATGAGTCCAGGATTGGGACAGGCCATATTAAGTATTTGTGAAGCTTTGAGGAAGCTATTATGAGTCCAGGATTGGGACAGGCCATATTAAGTATTTGTGAAGCTTTGAGGAAGCTATTATGAGTCGTGAGGACTTTAGGCCATAATTTATGTGAACTGCTGGGTGCAGTATTATAAGTCTAGCGCAGAGATGAGTCGTGAGGACTTTAGGCCATTATTTATGTGAACTGCTGGGTGCAGTATTATAAGTGAGACGTGAGGACTTTAGGCCATAATTTATGTGAACTGCTGGGTGCAGTATTATAAGTCTAGCGCAGAGATGAGTCGTGAGGACTTTAGGCCATTATTTATGTGAACTGCTGGGTGCAGTATTATAAGTGAGTCGTGAGGACTTTAGGCCATAATTTATGTGAACTGCTGGGTGCAGTATTATAGGGAAGTATTATAAGTCTAGCGCAGAGATGAGTCGTGAGGACTTTAGGCCATTATTTATGTGAACTGCTGGGTGCAGTATTATAAGTGAGTCGTGAGGACTTTAGGCCATAATTTATGTGAACTGCTGGGTGCAGTATTATAGTGCAGTATTATAAGTCTAGCGCAGAGATGAGTCGTGAGGACTTTAGGCCATTATTTATGTGAACTGCTGGGTGCAGTATTATAAGTGAGTCGTGAGGACTTTAGGCCATAATTTATGTGAACTGCTGGGTGCAGTATTATAGTGCAGTATTATAAGTCTAGCGCAGAGATGAGTCGTGAGGACTTTAGGCCATAATTTATGTGAACTGCTGGGTGCAGTATTATAAGTGAGTCATGAGGACTTTAGGCCATAATTTATGTGAACTGCTGAGTGCAGTATTATAAGTGAGTCATGAGGACTTTAGGCCATAATTTATGTGAACTGCTGGGTGCAGTATTATAAGTGAGTCATGAGGACTTTAGGCCATAATTTATGTGAACTGCTGGGTGCAGTATTATAGCGCAGTGTTATAGCGCAGAGATGAGTCGTGAGGACTTTAGGCCTTGATATAGATCTGCTGATGAATGTTGAAGAGTATTGTATTGCAATGACTTGTAATGTGACTGTGTGTATATCAATGTAAACGTGATCGTGCTGTGACTTAATAAATCGACATTTAAATTACACCAGATGTTTACGGCCATCCATGACTATTATTTACGTACCTGTGTTGTGAGTGACTGTTCTACCACACACTCACTAATACATACCTAACACAGATACGACGGCACACCTACGCCACCCATACACCGTTAATATTCATCATCGGTAACAGTGGTGGACCAGTTCAAATTGGAACGAATGGATATGACATTCGCGTATCAAGAGTTTCTCTAACTTGAGAGAGTATTTAACAGACGGAAGGATAAAATCGTTATCGATACAGTCCACATATCTGTATCATTTGATAGATTTGTTTTCGGGTTCTGACACCCGCAACAGTCGTTTTGAGAGAACTTCATGCGTGACCTGAATCTCATGTGCTTCAACCGTGACCTGGTTTGTATGCCACATGTGTGGCGCATTTGGGAAACGCCTTATTCGTGGTAACAATCAGCTTTATAGCACTGTCGGTGACGTCCTGTGTCGTGCCTGTGGAAAACAACAACGTCTGTAGTCTACATTTGCTATCAGATGTGCAGCGAAATTATCAAGCAGCGAGCCAGCAGTTTATGAGGTGATACAACGTCTGAAGGATAGCGTGTACAAGTCGAGTGTATGTGCAGTTGTACCAGTCATTTTGCAAGTATAACTCGAGTCAAGAGCGGGTTTGCTGTGTTCCTGTTACGATCATCATGTGCTCCTATGCAGTATTCGAGCACATACCTTACTAAAGCGAGGACCTGAACGGAAGAAAGTCTAGATCCAGTACCTTTCGGCGATAGACTGTTTTAGCGTCAGAATTATGTGATATTTAAAGTCTTGGCGGAAGGGAATGGAAAATTGACAGATAAGTGATTTTTGTTTGTTCTGTAAAGTGTGTCATGTCACTCATGTCCTCAGGCCTTCTGAATTCTATGCATTTCTTTTTAATTCTGTTGTTGATGTTGTTTATGTCTATAGTGACATATGAGTAGAATTTAATGCATAAGTAGTTTATGGCTATTAACATGTGGTATTGACTACCATGATATGGATATGACCATATAAAGGTTCTTTGAACAGAAATTGATCTGACAGTAATTAGGAATAGTTGCAATTTATTGTATGGTTATTTAGCTGTCAGGAGTAAAAGGTTTATTGATACATATACAGTGATCTCAATAAGTAAGTCACTATGGATGATGACGAAATGGATCCTGATAATATGTGGCCTTTATTGGAGTATTTATTTCAAGAGGGTAAAAATTTTCATAGATTAAAAGGACCAGAACTGGAAGCACACGTGATGGACGGATTGTTGGTCAGTGCGTCGAGAGCACTAAGAGATTTTGCTGAGAATAGATTTCAGTCCATCCCTCATTTAAGAATGGCTAGGAATTTAGCAAAGTTGCTGCTGCTCGACCTTCGTGTATTTGTGTATAATAATATTCATGTTGAACACGACAATATATTGAAGGGTATACACAATATAATTGCTGACAATCAGGAAAAGAAGCTAGAAGATGAGGAAGTAAGAGTCAACAGACAGGAAGGAAAAAATTGCTTAAAGGGTAAAGCTGAAGAGAATGAACTTAAGGAAAAATTAGCTAAACTTACAAGTGATTTAAATAGATCAAACCTGGAACTTGCTAGAGTACAAGCAAGTTTGGATTCTTCACTATTGAAGGTTAAAGAATTGGAGGTCCAGATAAAAGTTAAGCATGTTGAGGTGGAAAACCTTACACAAGAGATCCAACGAAGAAAAGACATGTATGAAAAATTAAAAGCGGAAACCAATGAGCGAGAAGGATTATACAATGTAATGATACATGATGTATGTTTTGATAAACTTGAAGAGAAGAATACTGTATTTCCAGGGGAAGTCGATGAGTTAGTGAATAATAATAATGGTGAGAATGAAACACAGTCAATAAAGGTAAATAAAGAGCAAGATGGAAAAGAGACATTGGTAGAGTTGACCTCTGAGAAAGAGAAGGTTGCTAAGATTGAGAAATTGCTAGCAGAAGAAGGTTGCAGAGTTTTGGCTCTTAATGATTTAAATAAGAAACTTAGTCAAGAGATTGCGCATAGAGATATTGAAATTGCAGAGGCCAGAAAACGGGTAAATGGCCTGCTTGACATCGTCTTGGATAAAAAAAAATGTGGTCTTCTGTCTATGTTGACAGTGATAGACAGAAAGTTGCGAAAAGTCAGCCCCATACACTTTTTGCTCATAGAGAGGCCATACATGGTAAACATAGAACTTTTCGTGGGAGATACAACTTCCCTAGTGCTAGTGGTACTAGTGACTCTATTGATAATTCTTGGCGTCAGGCTAATAAAGATTCTTGTGTTTCAGCCAGTTCTATTGATTACGAAAAGAAATGTGAGAAATTGAAAGTTAAGGCTCCTAAAATCAATCACGTGTTTACTGTTGCAGATTCTGATAAACTTGTAACAGGGAATAAACATAGTACTATATTTTTCCAGGAATGAAACCCACTATGGGCAGGAAAATAAACATTCTAAGGGTTCAGTTACTTGTCAAACTCAGCACAGCCAGTTTGACGGGATTGGTAAACATATTCCCATAGGTGAAAAGAAGAACATTGATAGTAAGAGATATAATCACAAGATTAGACAGTACCAAGGGAGTTTATCAAGTGGTAATTTTGATTCTCCAAGGAATTGTAAACAATTTAGCGGATTTCAACATTTTGATCCGAAGAATTCTGTAAGTTATAGTAGAAATAACTGTAAGAAAAACTATCAATCTGGTAATGATTTTGCTACTAGAAAGCAAGTCTTGTCTAGTGGACATTTTTGTCAAAGAAGATATGTTAACAACAACAATGCTAACTTGGGTTATAGACATAACATTTGTCATAATAGAGGAATTGACAAGAATATAAAGAGAGATAATAGCTCTTCACATGTTTCTCTACATAACTTGACTCAGCAAAAGTCTAGAGTCATTGTTTGTAAACAAAGCAACTGTAGTAATAAATATTTTCATCATGTAACAAATAATAAGCGCAAGTATGCTAACTTTGCTCAACATGAGCCCAGAGTCAGTTGTAATAGAGATAAGCAAGGTAACAATAACACTGGTGTTTTAAATACTATGTCTGATAATGTTGTTCATCACGAGAAAGTGTCTCGGTGTTGTGAATGTAACATTTTGTTTCAGCCTACGGCAGTAATGTCTTCTGTGATGTCTAGAGATTATAAAAGAAGAGCTGAGGCATCGTGAAAGGACCATTGCTTTACAAGGACCAAAGTACAGGGTAATTGTCATTGTGACTTCTACGTTTTTTCTCATTAGATTTCACCATTCATTAAAATGGAAATTTTCATTCATATATTTTGACAGAAGCGACTTTACGATAACAGTCAAGGCTCCTGTGACATATTAACTGTGAGAAAAGGAGGTCAACTTTGGGTCATTGTGTGCGTTCAAGCGTAACTTTTTCAGCGTCTCATTAAACATCGGATGTTTTACTTGCTCAGGGTCAAGAAATGTTGACAGGAAAGGGAAGCTATAGATTTACATCTGATTTGTTTTATTAAAACAGTAAATTTTTTTTTTTTGGTATTTGTTAGTATAATAAATGATATGTTCTTGTTTTGCAATAACATGTAATTTCGTTTGAAATATTTAATGCATTATTTGATTTCCATGATTTTGTGTTTTTATTGTTAGTTATAGTCCATTGTTGAACTTGCAGTTTTTTGTTTTGGTTTTTTGTTGTTTGTAGCAGTTTTGTTAAGACAACTTTTTGTACATGTTAAGTTTGCAAGCCCTATGCACAACCCTCATTAGTTGTAATGGTGCAATAATTACTTTTAGATAATTCATGAGCACTTGAATTTTTTCTCATGTGTTTTATGTGATGTATATTTTTTGAAGAGAAAAAAAAAAAAAAACTTACATGTGTTAATGTGTGTAGGTTTTGAGATAGATTGTTCATGCGTCCTTCATTTTCTTGAGGTCGATGTCTTTGTTAGTTTATTTATTATAGCTTTAAATTGGTTGTAAATGTAATACTATTTTTATGCAACTTAGTGATACGAAACTTTTTTGTATTTTTTTTTGAAAATGTATTTTTTGAACGGTGTAATATTTTTTTCTGTGCCAATGTTAATCTGTATATTATGGTTAGTAATGTGTAGTGACATTAGTTCCTTGCAATTGTTTTTAATGTTTGATGTATTTTCTGTATTTAGCGCGTGACTTTGAGTCAGTGCAAATCTTTTTGATAGCGTTTTATTTTTTTTTGTTTGTGCGATATCTTGTATAATTTATTATTAGTTATGCATAAGTTTTATAATTTGGTTAAATTACTTACTATTTTTTTTTGTCATAAGTTTTTTTTCACTTGTGTTGTTAGTATAGATATACTTTGTCATTTTGTGTTATAATTTTTTTTATCGTAGTTGTATTAACTTATATTATATGATGTGTGATTTAAATAGTTATTGTAAGGTATTGTTACAACTTTTTCTACATGTGCATCTTTACTTTTCATCTGTCTTTGTTGACTATTCGTCATCTCTTTACATTTTTTCTGTTGTCTTTTCAGCATAATCTGATATGTTGTTTATACTTCCGTGTTTCATCTTTGTCTCACTTTATGCTTCGTGTATACTTTTTTCTGTTACGCTACTTAGACTTTCATTCTTTGTATTGTTCATGTAATGAGGTAACTTTAGATCAGGGATAGTTATATTTGCTTTACATGATTTGACATTGTGATATTATTTGTTGTTTTTCATATGATGATTTCATATTTTACTTCTTTTCGAATTATAATTTGTTTACTTGATATTATCATTTCTATTACTATTGTTTGTTGCTTGTTTGAGTATTATTGTATATGCTTAACTTAGTTCTGTAATAGATTAATTTTGAGATACTTAGCTTGGTTTTCTAATAGATTAATTTTAGTAATCATACGTTGGATGATTGTTATTTACTTTACATTTACTGCTAATATTTTGTAGATATACTATTTCTGACTTATCATAAGATGAATTTTGTAAAACATATGTTAGAACTCCATTATCTTTTAAATTTTTTTCGTTTTGGGAGTTAATTTTCAAAAAAATGATAGAATCATTTTTTTTTTCTCCTGGGTGTGTGGGAAACTGTAACAAGTTGATCCTTTGAAAGGGCAGTAATTCGGAATATGTTTTTGGGCAAAGTAGATTATGAGTTACAATACTTGTATACCTGATTAAGCTGAGGTTTGTTTAACGTTATAATAGAAACATATCCTTTTTATTTTGAGTGACAGAGTACAGGAAAGCGTGCGAACGCTTTTATCTCAAATGCTGAGATGTATTTATTCTGTACTGTTTTTGAGCTGTGTTCAAAAACAGCGGAGTCTCGTTTTGGGTTTTTTGGCGGGACTAGAGTGTGTGATCCCGGAGAGGAGAAGAGGGATTCGGAGCGTTGGACCGGGAGTGGTCAACGCTGTCTGTGTGTGTTTTTCGAGGATGTATGCCTACGTAGTGCTTTGAATAATGTCGACTTAATGTTTTTGCTGTGTGGATAGGCCATATTATGTATTTGTGAAGCTTTGAGGAAGCTATTATGAGTCCAGGATTGGGACAGGCCATATTAAGTATTTGTGAAGCTTTGAGGAAGCTATTATGAGTCCAGGATTGGGACAGGCCATATTAAGTATTTGTGAAGCTTTGAGGAAGCTATTATGAGTCGTGAGGACTTTAGGCCATAATATATGTGAACTGCTGGGAGCAGTATTATAAGTCTAGCGCAGAGATGAGTCGTGAGGACTTTAGGCCATTATTTATGTGAACTGCTGGGTGCAGTATTATAAGTGAGTCATGAGGACTTTAGGCCATAATTTATGTGAACTGCTGGGTGCAGTATTATAGTGCAGTATTATAAGTCTAGCGCAGAGATGAGTCGTGAGGACTTTAGGCCATTATTTATGTGAACTGCTGGGTGCAGTATTATAAGTGCGTTCGTGAGGACTTTAGGCCATTATTTATGTGAACTGCTGGGTGCAGTATTATAAGTGAGTCGTGAGGACTTTAGGCCATAATTTATGTGAACTGCTGGGTGCAGTATTATAGTGCAGTATTATAAGTCTAGCGCAGAGATGAGTCGTGAGGACTTTAGGCCATTATTTATGTGAACTGCTGGGTGCAGTATTATAAGTGAGTCGTGAGGACTTTAGGCCATTATTTAAGTGCAGTATTATAGTGCAGTATTATAAGTCTAGCGCAGAGATGAGTCGTGAGGACTTTAGGCCATTATTTATGTGAACTGCTGGGTGCAGTATTATAAGTGAGTCATGAGGACTTTAGGCCATAATTTATGTGAACTGCTGGGTGCAGTATTATAAGTGAGTCATGAGGACTTTAGGCCATAATTTATGTGAACTGCTGGGTGCAGTATTATAGCGCAGTGTTATAGCGCAGAGATGAGTCGTGAGGACTTTAGGCCTTGATATAGATCTGCTGATGAATGTTGAAGAGTATTGTATTGCAATGACTTGTAATGTGACTGTGTGTATATCAATGTAAACGTGATCGTGCTGTGACTTAATAAATCGACATTTAAATGTCACCAGGCGTTTACCACAGTCCATGATTCTTATGTACGTGCCTTGTGGTGTGAGTGTAGATAACGAGATTACTTTCTTTGTGACACGTGTGGGCAGACAAGTGTGATATAATCGTTTCCGGTCACTTGGTTAAAAGTAATCATGGATTTATTACATTTTATAAAATGAGTCCACAAATGTGTTTGTGAAAGTGTATGCAAGGCATCAGATGTCCATATATGGTAATACGTGACATGTGCAGGTACGTCCCTTATTTCACGTGGGTCTATATTGAAATATCACACACTATCTACATGATTTGAAATGATTGGGTCTTTCTGATTAGATTCATAACAACATTGAGAGAGAATATAGGCTGACCATTTCTCAGTTTTGTTTCACTGTGAATTTCGAGCTTGCCGAGACAACCTCACAAAAACTGAGGAAAGAATACGCAGGATTTAGAAAAAAAAAAAGAAGATGTGTAGATCATATATTTACCCTCAGGAGCATTATTCAGCAGTGCTCAGAATGGCAAAGACAGCTGTACATCAATTTCGTTGATTTTGAGAAGGCTTTTGACAGTATACATAGGAACAGTTTATGGAAAATACTGAGGGCTTATGGAATTCCAAGCTGCATAGTGTCAATCATAAAAAGCCTCTATGCCAACTTTACGTGTAGCGTTGGGCAGAGCAACCTAACCTTTAAGGTGAAGACAGGAGTACGACAGGGATGCCCCTTATCAACCACTCTATGTTTAACAGTCATAGACTGGGTGATGCGCCAGACAACAGAGGGCAGTCCAAGAGGAATAAGATGAACTACATTTTCTACATTGGAAGATCTGGAATATGCAGATGACATTGCACTACTAGCACATTCACATCAATACATCCAGGAAAAAACGGATAGACTTAATAAGTATAGCCAGCTGGTGGGCTTGAACATCAATTTAAAGAAGTCAGAGGTCATGACGCTTAATGTGAGCAACCCTGAGCCCATAACAGTACGGAATCAGCAACTGGAACAGACAGACACCATCACATCCCTAGGAAGCATAGTAAAACCAGACGGCGGAGCAAGCAAAGACATCAACAAAAGAATGAACAAAGCAAGAACAACCTTTTTTAGTCTAAATAACATCTGGAAGTCCTCTCAGTACAGCACAAGCACAAAATTAAGATTATGTAAGAGCTTTGTTCTTTCTGTGCTTCTCTATGGAGGGGAATGCAGGAGAGTTACAGAGAAGGAAATGTCGAAATTGTCCTCCTTCCACACAACATGCCTAAGAAAAATTATCCGAATCTTTTGGCCGAATACCATTACTAACCAAGATCTGCTCACTCGGAGCAATCAAGAGGACATGCACACCATCATAGCTGGCAGACGCTGAAGCTGGGTTGGCCATGTCCTCAGAAGAGACCCCAATGCCATCACAAGAACAGCAATGCAATTGACCCCTGAAGGAAAACGAAAGAGAGGGCGACCAAAAACAACATAGCGGAGGACTGTGGAGGCTGAGATGCAGGGAATGAACCAGAGTTGGGGCACTGTACGAAGGATGGCCGCCGACCGAGCAAAGTGGAATCAATTTGTTGTTGCCCTACAAGAACCCACCAGGCGTGATGGCCACTGACTGCTTTGACGGTCGGCGGCTAAGGATCAAATAAGAAGAAGAAGAAAAAAGAGACAACCTCAGACCTCGCCAGTGTGAAGACTAGCTTCATAATTCCTATTTGTTAACCGGACCATTTATTGGAGAGTCAGACGTGGCTTAAAAAAGCACAGGAAATATCTACATTTTAATAAGTAACACCGGGACTAGCAAACTGAAGACATACTGAGACAGAGGGGAATCTATTGCACAATTAAAGACATCCAAGCAAAAAAGACTGCCATCAATGGTACCTATACCTTGTAGCGGTATGGCAGCTTGCGTACCCTGACAATCCCCAGAGCTATACCAGTGGGAGTTTTACTCCTGGTACGTTCAACCAAGCTGGACTGGTCTGTGTGGGTAGGGGTCAGACAAAAGCTGGTACCCTGGTCCTCCAGGTTGGGGGTTTTAGCATAGGGCTGACACCCCTGTCTATGTAAAAAAAATAATGAAGTTACGGAAACAACATCAAATGAACAAACTTTGCTGCGGGATGGACATTCGGAGTCTGTGGCTCGTATGACTGTCAGTGGTGAAAGCCGAAAGGAAGCCACTGACATGAAAACGGATGTCCTGACCGCAAAACAGGATACAAGAATAGGATTTTGGAATGTCAGGACAATGTACGAGACAGGTAAACTAAGACAGGTCACGGCAGAAATGAGAAACTACAGGTTACACATCCTGGGGATAAGTGAGAGCAGATGGACAGGGGCAGGAAAAGTTAAAACAGCAACAGGAGAAACAGTACTTTACTCTGGAAGAGAGGTAGGACAGCACAGTGAAGGCGTAGCCATTATTCTACAGAAAGGGATAGAAAGGACATTACTGGAATGGAAACCCATCAACAACAGACTGATACGATTGAGATTGAGAGGGAGATTCACCAACACTACAATAATACAATGCTACGCACCAACGAATGATAGCGATGAGGAGGTCAAGGATGAATTCTATCAACAACTGCAGAAAGAAATGGAAGACACACCTAGATATGATCTTGTTATAGTAATGGGAGACCTCAATGCGAAAGTTGGTACACACAATACATATATTGAAAGAACAATGGGGAAATGCGGCAGCGGAACAGCAAAAGAAAATGGGGATAAGCTAATAAGTTTCTGTAGCATTAACAACCTGGTCATTGGAGGAACACTTTTCCCACATAAGGAAATTCACAAGTTAACATGGGAATCACCAAATGGTCGGGACAGAAACCAGATAGACCACATCATGGTTAAAGGTAGATGGAGACATGCATTACAAGATGTGAAGGTAAGAAGAGGTGCAAATGTGGGAACTGATCACCATTTAGTAGTAGCAAAACTGAAAGTGAAACTAAGAAGGGCTGGACCAACTGTAACTTCACAGAAAAGGTTTGACATCAGCAAATTGAAGGACCCCCTTACCAGAAAAGCTTTTGCGGCCGACATTAAGAAACGATATCAATTTGCCAAAAGCCAGGAAAAGACATTGACTGATGATATAGACCAGAATTTCAACACCATTTCAACAGTATATAAGGAAAGTAGCAAATCATGCTTAGGATTCCAGGAAAGGAAGAAGCAAGACTGGATAACACCAGAAACACTAAACACCATAAAGATGAGAAAGGAAATGAAAAGAAAGAAAACAGAAGCGAAGTCCCCCAGGTTAAAGCAACTATATAGCGAACAGTACAGCCAGCTGGACAGGGAAGTTAAACGCCAAACCCGAGCCAACAAAAGGAATTTCCTAGACGATCTTGCAAAACAGGCAGAAGAGGCAGCACTGAGAAATGAACAAAGCACAGTATACAAAATAACTAAATTCATCAGCGGAAAACAAGGTGCAAACAATATTACATTAGTAAGAGATAAGCAAGGAAATCTCATCAAGACAGCAGAGGGACAGGAAACAAGATGGGCAGAGCACTTCAGAGAAACTCTGAACAAGGAAATAGCAGAGACACAATTGAATGTTCCTGAGGCTGAAAACGAACGAACGAACGAACGAACGAACGAACTTTATTTTCAAAGGGTTGAGAATTGGGCACGCAGGCCCGTCTGACATTCTGCCCTTCCTTTCTCTCACCTTTCATACTGAATTCATTTATTCTCATATGCATTTTACATATCAAATTCAAGGAATTCAACGTTGTAAAGTAAAATAATAATATAGCACACTCATATTAACATTAATTACTTATAAGCATGACATAACATATGTTGAAAAGTACAAACATTATCAGAGATAGATAGATAGATAGATAGATAGATAGATAGATAGATAGATAGATAGATAGATAGATAGATAGATAGATAGATAGATAGATAGATAGATAGATAGATAGAAAGATAGATAGATAGATAGATAGATAGATAGATAGATAGATAGATAGATAGATAGATAGATAGATAGATAGATAGATAGATAGATAGATAGATAGATAGATAGATAGATAGATAGATAGATAGATAGAGAGATAGATAGATAGATAGATAGATTCAATTTTTAGATAGATTTTAGATAGATAGATAGAAGGCACACGAACGAACGAACTTTATTTTCAAAGGGTTGAGAATTGGGCACGCAGGCCCGTCTGACATTCTGCCCTTCCTTTCTTTCACCTTTCATACTGAATTCATTTATTCTCATATGCATTTTACATATCAAATTAAAGGAATTCAACGTTGTTAAAGTAAAAATAATAATATAGCACACTCATATTAACATTAATTACTTATAAGCATGACATAACATAGATAGATAGATAGATAGATAGATAGATAGATAGATAGATAGATAGATAGATAGATAGATAGATAGATAGATAGATAGATAGATAGATAGATAGATAGATAGATAGATAGATAGATAGATAGATAGATAGATAGAACGAACGAACGAACGAACTTTATTTTCAAAGGGTTTAGAATTGGTCACGCAGGCCCGTCTAACATTCTGCCCTTCCTTTCTCTCTTCTTCCATAGTTAATCTATTTATTCTCACACGTATCCTAAATGTTACTTAAATAATAAAATAACAAGAAAGTACAATAAAATAAAATCCCAACATTGTAACAGTACAATAACAGTTACACAAATTTACAGATGCGTATCATAATTTATACTAAACAGGACAAAATTAACTTTAAAACCTACATATGATGTTATGTAATAATAATAATAATAATAATAATAGCCCCTTCAGTCATAACTGACTATGGGAATGCGCCCCTGAGGTGACAGCGTAATTATTTAAGAACATAACGAAATTAGGGTGGCATATAATCTGCACTCATGATGTATTTGAAAAGTCTGTGATTGAATGAATATGGACTAAGAGTATTTTTTAAGTCGTGTGGAAGAGTATTCCACAGATGAGCAGCAGAAAAAGCTAAACTTTTCTTGAATAAGTCGAGCCTAGGCTTGGGCATGTGTAATTTATTTAAGCGTTGACTGCGTCTTCCGCTGTATTTGAAAATAGGCCACAGATACGTTGGAGCATTCTGTGACAAGATTTTGTGAATAAATTTGGCTTTGTTGAAGAGAAGGCGCTTTCTTAGTGGTAATATGTTAAGATATGTATATGCGTCTACACACTGTGTGAGGTTTTTGTCTGAAATTAGGCGCACTGCACGTTTTTGTAATGAAAAGAGTCTTTTAGTGTTGGACATGGTGCAGCCATCCCAAATTGTGGAACAATAGTCTAGATGTGTTTGTATCTGGGATGTATAGAACATTTTTCGTGTCTCCTCATCTAGGAAATGTTTGATTTTAGCTAACTGGTAAACTTTTTGTGCCGTTTGTTTGGTCAGTGCTTGTACATGCGAATTCCAACTTAAATGTTGGTCAATTATGAGTCCTAGTGTTTTATATTCATTTACATTTTCAATTAAAGAGGTTCCAATGTAGAGCTGAAGTGTTGTTTTCGGCGAGTTTTGTAATTTTTGTCTAGTTGATATTATCATACATTTTGTTTTAGTGATATTTATTTGCATGCAGTTTTCATTGCTCCACTTAATAAGATTGTCTGTGTCGCTTTGTAATAATATTTCTAGCGTGTTGCAACTTTTATCACTAGTATAAATGGTACAGTCATCGGCAAATAGGTCGCAGGATGAGTGCTCGATGTGTAGTGGAAGGTCATTTATGTAAATGGAAAAAAGTAGAGGGCCGAGAATAGAACCCTGAGGAACACCAGTGTCAATAATAGTTGGGCTTGACAAGGAGTTATTGTACCACACTACTTGCTGTCTGTCGGACAGGAATGATTTAAGTAATGTCACTAGTTTAAAGTTAACTTTCATTGTTTCTAATTTTCTTATTAAAACAGCGTGATCTAACATATCAAATGCTTTCCTAAAGTCTACAAAGATTGCTCCACATATGTTATCGTTATTTATGTTTAGGTGCAAGTTGTCTATCATCTTAGTTAGAGCTGTGTGGCATGAATGCTTTTGTCGAAACCCTGACTGACTGTCAATTAGCAAGTCATTGCTAACTAGGTAATGTAGTGTTGCTTTATGTATGTGTTTTTCTAGTGGTTTAGAAAGCGATGATAAAAGAGAAATAGGTCTATAGTTACCAAGATTACTGTTATCTGACGAGCCAGGTTTGAAGAGAGGATATACTTTGGCAATCTTAAAGGCTGAAGGAAAATAACTTTTAGCAATACATTGATTATATATATAAAAGTTAGTGAATCACTAATAGCTGGTGCGGCGTAACGCAGTATTCGATTACTAATTCCGTCAAGCCCTGATGAGCTATTATCCTTAAGGCCAATAAGATAGTTATACACTTTATTAACTGTCATAAAAGGAATGTCGGGTGGAACTGAGTTTGTACATTTGTTTTTACAGAATGCTGAAAGTTTGTCTAAGTCACTACAGGAAGGTGGTATTGTGGATTTCAGACCGTTTATTTCTGCTTGAAAGTGATTGCTGAAGTCGGTGCAAGTAAATGAAGTGTTGGAAGAGAATGAGTCTGGTGCATTACGTTTTTTTCGCTAAGGTGTTAATTGCCTTCCATATTTCCTTACTATTTGATTTGTTCTGAACTATATTTCTAAAACGATTTTTCTTTTCTTTCCGAATTAAATATTGAACTTTGTTCCTGTATACCCTGTATGTGTTGAGGTCCTTATTTTTGTGCGCTTGATCTCTCTGCCTCATAGCCTCCAACACTTCCTGCGTGATCCACGGAGATTTTAATTGTCGTTTGACGCGAATTTCCTTAGCTGGTACGTGCGTGTCAAAAACATTATAAAAAATTTTTGTCCAGTATTCAATAGCGTCATCCGGATCAGGAAGTTGGTAAACACGGGCGAGAGGTGCAGTTAGCAAGTCATTTAAAAATAATTCCTTACTGAAATGTTTGCGATCTAGATGTAAATACAGACATTCCACGAAAAGAAGAAATCATCACAGCAATCAAAGGGTTAAAGAACGGTAAAGCTCCGGGCCATGATAACTTAAATGCAGAGCTATTTAAGACAGACCCTGAGCTAGCAAAAGAACTATTAGAACAACTATTTGCACAAGTGTGGAAAACGGGGACAACACCATCAGAGTGGAACAAAGGAATAATTGTCAAATTGCCCAAAAAGGGAGATCTTGCAGACTGCAATAATTGGAGAGGAATCACTCTTCTCTCAGTTCCCAGCAAAATACTAGGCAGGATAATTATACAGAGAATTTCAAAGGCAGTAGACTACAAACTGAGGAAAGAACAAGCAGGATTTAGAAAGAACAGAAGATGTGTAGACCATATATTCACTCTCAGGAACATTATAGAGCAGTGCTCAGAATGGCAAAGACAGCTTTACATAAATTTTGTTGATTTTGAAAAGGCTTTTGACAGCATACATAGGGACAGTTTATGGAAAATACTGAGGGCTTATGGAATTCCAAGCTGCATAGTGGCAATCATAAAAAGCCTCTATACCAACTTTACGTGTAGTGTTGGGCAGAGCAACCTAACCTTCGAGGTGAAGACAGGAGTACGACAGGGATGCCCCTTATCAACCACTCTTTTTTTAACAGTCATAGACTGGGTGATGCGCCAGACAACAGAGGGCAGTCCAAGAGGAATAAGATGGACTACATTTTCTACATTGGAAGATCTGGAATATGCAGATGACATTGCACTGCTGGCACATTCACATCAACACATCCAGGAAAAAACGGATAGACTTAATAAATTTAGCCAGCAGGTGGGCTTGAACATCAATTTAAAGAAGTCTGAGGTCATGACGCTCAATGTGAGCAACCCTGAGCCCATATCAGTAAGGAATCAGCAATTGGTACAGACAGATACCTTCACATACCTAGGAAGCATAGTAACACCAGACGGTGGGGCAGGCAAAGACATCAACATCAGAATGAATAAGGCAAGAACAGCCTTCTTTAGCCTAAATAACATCTGGAAGTCCTCCCAATACAGCACAAGCACAAAATTAAGATTATACCAGAGTTGCGTGCTTTCTGTGCTTCTCTATGGTGCGGAATGCTGGAGAGTCACAGAGAAGGAAATGTCAAAATTGTCCTCTTTTCACACAACATGCCTAAGAAAAATTCACCGCATCTTTTAGCCGAATACCATCACCAACCAAGATCTGCTTACTCGTAGCAAGCAAGAGGACATGCACACCATCATGGCTGGCAGACGCTGGAGCTGGGTTGGTCATGTCCTCAGAAGAGACCCCATGCCATCACAAGAACAGCTATGCTTTGGACCCCTGAAGGAAAGCGAAAGAGAGGCCGACCAAAAACAACTTGGCGGAGGACTGTGGATGCTGAGATGCAAAGAATGAACCAGAGTTGGGGCACTGTACGAAGGATGGCCACCGACCGTGCAAAGTGGAATAAATTTGTTGTTGCCACACAAGACGCCACTAGGCTTGATGGCCACTGACTGCTTTGACGGTCGGTGGTTAAGGATCGAAGAAGAAGAAGAAGCAAAAAAGAACTACTTATTCGGAGTAACCAGGAGGACATGCACACCATCATAGCTGTCAGACGCTGGAGTTGGGTTGGCCATGTCCTCAGAAGGGACCCTGATACCATCACAAGAACAGCTATGCTATGGACCCCCGAGGGACAGCGAAAGAGAGGCCGACCAAAATCATTTTGGCAGAGAACTGTGGAAGGCGAGTTGCAAAGAATGAACCAGAGTTGGGGCACTGTACGAAGGATGGCCGCCGACCAAACAAGGTGGTATCAATTTGTTGCTTCCCTACAGGACGCCACCAGGCGTGATGGCCGCTGACTGCTTTAACGGTTGGCGGTTATGGACCGAAGAAGAATATGCGTGTAAGAGAACAACTCGTCTCTTTTATTCTTCTGAGCAAACAACGTCTGTAGCCAAGATTGGCTTATTGGTGGTACCAGCAGAAAGTACTACCTCTGGAACCAAGTGAAGGTAGAAGTTGACTGACGTTGTGAGAGATGCCATCATAAGAGGGTCTTATAGACAGATGCAGAACCAACTAGATAATTACTCCATGACGTTCTGGGAACGTGCGGGGTCTGAACTTTGGCCTGAGACGAGCGAGAGCAGAGTGAAAAGAACTAACCCAGCGGGAGAAGAAACTACCATTGACAGCTAAGTGAAAATATCCGCTGCCAAAAGTGACCTCTTTATTCAGTTAAATCCCATTCAAGTGATGAAATCCTTTTTATAACTATTCAAATTATTACTTTTAAACTTTTAAACTGTTGTTATTTGTAATGTTACAAATTTAACTTCGATTCAATCCTTTTAAATGTATTACATGTTTGTCTCAGTCAAAGTTACTAAACACACACTCTAAACACAGCTATATATATATATATGTGTGTGTGTGTGTGTGAGTGTGTTTGATAGTTTGGGCTAGATGATGATGATGCTGTTGTGATATGTGATCACTTTCTTGAACACTCGCAACCGACCCGATCAACAATAAAACTCTGATTCTAAGGGTTGTGACCCTAACCCACAAAGCAAACTAATGAACAAACATTAAACCAGTAAGCAAACAAACAAAACACCCAGCCAGTGCTCAATTGCTAATCTGAAACAGACAAACAAAGCACCGACTAGTTAAAATCATAATGCTTAAATAATGAGAAACGATATTCACACCTGCAAAAAATTCCTTCCACGCCACCTGACACACTCAACTATAACACACACACACACACACACACACACTCATGCATGCGTCCAATGAGACTATATGGTGTTGTGCATGAGGCTTGCAATCTCACAATGTAACAGATTGATACCGGAACCACTACTGCAAGAGCATCTGAATGCTTTGTGGGGGCTGCATGTGGATGCCACCCACATTGGTGGCCCCATGCTCCATAAGGAGCGAGAAGAGAAATATATATCTTTAAGTGAGCCCACGGGCTCTCACATCCATTCCAAACAAAACAATAATTAAATAATAATAAAATGGACATAGAATAATGTTCAACTATATGTACAACTAATATTCTCATTAATGAGAATAAACCACCACCTCGCAACTGATCCATCTCAATATTCGTCCCTGCACTCTGAAGCATGTCGTATATGCCAACTGATGAGATTGGGAACTCATCATATAAAACACATTGTTACAGGAACCCCCACTGCAAAAGCATAAAAATGTTTCTTGTGGGCTTATGATGGACACCAGCCGCATTGGTGTTTCCATGCTCCGTAAGGAGCAAACAGAGAAACACTTCTGTCTCCAAGTGCCTTACGCACAAAGGAGTGGCACTCCGCTCACCAGAAATCTAGATGACTATTCTCGCGCCACTCAAAGTAACCCACCAAAGATATACAGTAGACGCAAAGTAACCCACTAAAGATATACAGTAGTCTTATGATCAATTATCGTGCAATACACTAAATTACCCTTATTTCAAAGAATAAAATATATTTACTCTTGACTTAACAAAACTAGAACTAAATACATCACCTAAAGGAGATTTAACACGAAATTTATCTCTTCCATTACTGAAGATAACCTGCCTTCACCCACGAGTCAATTCACACAATATAAAATAGCGTAACATTACTAGGGCTATAACACGTGATAACTAAGCGTGTTATGCAGACTCACTGGCGCCACTTTATGCACAGTGATCAACACGTGGCCCCCACCCAGGTTGCCATCTTGCGAACAAGTTAATATTTTCTAAATTTTAGTCCCTGATAACATCTCTGTCCAGTTCTATGAATGAAAAAGTTTCCTACTATATTTGCCTTTCTTACACTGTCTGATGAATGAAATAATTGCTACTAAACACTTACAGCCGCAATCTGGACTTAACACCAGTAAAATCTATCCACACATATTTTCACCCATCTATCATTTCAGAACTAAACATAATGTCCTAAAAGAAATCTCCGTAGGAAACACATTTATCTATCTATTTCATTAAACATGATACTAAAAAAACGGCAGACCTAAATCCCTATATTCTTTCTAACACTATCCCCTCACATTCTACCTAAATTAACTCACGTGTTCAAGGCATCTACAGATCGACTCTGGTTCCTTTGGAGCGACTGACGAAGAGAGAGGGTTCAGCTGGCCTGGCACTTCTTTATATAAGCCGCTTGGGCTAATTGCTCAATTTAGTGCGCGCCGCATAGTAATTGAACAACGCAAATAACACGCGATGTATGCTCTAGAAGGAGCGAAAACACAAATATACAACACAACTATTTCTAGGCTTTATTGTGGCCTAGTAATATATCTTCCTCTTGAAGATGTTGTGGTATAAATGCACTGAACCACGGAGACAATACTGATGTCAAGATTTCGCTGTAACATATATAATAATAATAATAATAACTCAACTGATTAACACAGCGGTGGGGGCTTAAT